>CAUYQV010159382.1:0-30375 GCA_963574575.1 Galagoides demidoff | reverse complement strand
AGGCAATTACCTTTTGAGGTACCGAGGGTTAAGACTTTAACATATGAAACTTGGTGGGAGGCTGGACGTCACAATTCAGCCCCTGCTAACTCCCTGTCCAGTAAGGAAGGTCTCTCCCTATCCCCTTCCTCTCAGCCTCTGGCCACCAGTAGTCTGCATCCTGTCTCTACAGATTTACCTATTTTGGATGCTTCATATAAAAAGAATGGTATAATATGTGACCTTTTGTGTCTGGGTTCTGTCACTTCACAACATTGTCATTTTCATAGGAATACATGGCTCACATGAGTGTCATTAGTTATCTGTGTTGTGGTCTAAAAATATGAGGCCAAGGTTATAAAGGGCTACCAGGAACAATTGCTCTGAAATTCTCTCAGGGCCCACAAAACTGACCAATATTTGGCAGATAATCTTGCCTCTCATTTATAAGGCTGGAGGCAAGAATATCAATCAAGAGATCACTACAATAGTTGAGGCAAGACAGTTTTAAGATATGGGTAGGGAAAGAGAGAAGAGGATCAAAGGGGAAGTTTTCATCAAAATGATTAGAGAATGTAAGTTACTCTCAAATGCTTAGACATTTGATATTTGAAAAGTATATGAAAGTATAATGCAAAGAAAACAAAAATCACCTCTGGATCACAACTCAGTTAACATGATCTATCTACTTTTTTTTTTATAATCAAAGAATGACATACGCACAGAAAACTGCATAAGTGATGAAATTTTAGGTATATCCACGTATCTGCCTCCTGGATCATGAACTGCCCTCTCCTACTAACAGTAATAATTACTAGTGTTGGTCTATTTTTGAGCTTCATGTAAAGAGAATCAAATTAGACTCTTCTCTATTGTCCTGACATTTTGTAAAATTGATTCATGTAGGTTTGGAAAGTAGTTGTTCTTTTATTTTCCCTACTCTTCTATTATATGAATATGCTACAAATTGCTAATTGAGCTTATTATTGTTGGGCATTTGAGTAATGTACAAGTTTTGGATATCATGACAATGTTGCTATGAGCGTTCTTGTTCTGGTGGTCCTAAGTATACCATGTACTTGTCACTATGCTATGTGGTAGGGTTCCTCCTCCCAAGTGTTTCGTCTTGTGTTGGGTATTATCAAGGGATGGAATTGCTGGTCATTGGGTGCCTCAGAATTAGGAAATCAGAGAGTCTTCCACGGTGGTTGACCACTCTACACTCTTACCACAGTATGTCAGAGTTCCTGTTGCTACCCATCCCCAACAACACTTGGTAACATCAGTCAATCTAACTTCAGCACATTAGGTGAAGGTAATAGGCTTTGTTTACTGGTATACAGTTGTATTTTAGTTCACATTGTCAGTATACGTTATGATGGTAAAGTTTTTCATATGTTTATTCACCATTTGAATATTTTTCTTTTGGGAAGTTTCTGATCATCTTTTGCTATTTTTCTTGCTTGACATTTTTGATGCTTTATTAAGGTATACCTGACAAATAAAATTATATGTGCTTAAGGTGCACAACAGGATGTTTTTGTGTACATATACACTCCGAAATGATTACTATGATCAAGCTAACATAAGCATCATTTCATGCAGTTCTTGTTTGTTAGTGAATATGGTGAGAACACTCCAGATCAACTCTCTTAGCAAATTTCAAGGTTACAATATGGTATTAATAACTACAGTCACCATGTTGTACATTAGATCTCCAGAATGTATTTATCCTACATAACTGAACCTTTGTACTCACTGACAGACATCTTCCCATTTTCCCCAACTCTCAGCTTCAGGCAGCCACCATTCTACTCTCTGCTTTTTTGAGTTTGACTTTATTGGTTCCACATATAAATGTAATATCTGTGTTTCTGCATCTGGCTTATCTCACTTAGCATAATGACCAGCTTCATCCATGTTGTCATGAATGGCAGAATATCCTTGTTCTTTGAGGTTGAATACTATTTAATTATATACACACATGCATACATATTTTCTCTATCCATCCATCTGTTGACATATAGGTTGTTTCCAAATTGTGGCTACTGTGAATAAAGCTAGAATGAACGTGGGATTACAGATACCTCTTTGATATAATGATTTAATCTTCTTTGGATTATACTTAGAAGTGAGATTGCTGGATTATAGGTAGTTCCTTTAATTCTTTGAGGAACCTCTATACTGTCTTCCACAGTGGTGGTATTAATTTACATCCATACCGACAGTATCTAAGAGTTTTCTTTCCATATCCTCATCAATAATTGTTATAATTTGTCCTTCAATACCTATACCTCATAAAGGTATTCTATGCTATATTCTAAAAGTTTTATTGTTTTAACTTTCATATTAAGTCTAGGATCTAGCTAGAATTGATCCTATGTATGGTGTAGGGAAGAGGTCAGGTTTCTTCATTTTTCCATTTAAATGTAGAGCTGACACAGTACCTTTACCTTAACTATGGCACCTTAATCATAAATCTTGAGCTTGTTTACATGTGGTATTGTTTTTAGACCCATTATTTTATTCCATTCATCTATTTTTCTATCTTTCATGTCAATATGTCTTACTCTAGCTTTTGAAAGAAGCCTTAATTATCTAGGACATTGAATCTTCCAAAAGTTTTCTTTAAGATTACTTTTGCTATTTCCAAGGTATTTGCATTTCCAAAGACATTTCAGATCAATTCTGTCTATTTCCACAAGAAGTCTTGCTGGGATTTTGCTAAAAATAAATTTGTTTGATATTTTTTTAAAACTGATGAGGAGGTTTTGAATTTTAGCAAATGTTTCTTCTTCATTATATTGAGAAAATAAAATGACTTCTCTCATGGTGATGAATTGCATGGATTGCTGTTTGAATATTATACCATCCTTCAATTCTTGAAATATACCCAATTTGATCATGATGAACTATTCTTTTTACATAATCTTATTAATTTTTATGTCATTTTAATAGAAATTTAATTTTGCATGCATGCACATAAGAGAAATTGGTCTGTAATTTAACTTTTTTGGTAGTATTTCTGTCAAATTTCATAACCAAATTATGCTGAACTCATGAATGACATGTGGGTATTTCCCCTTTTTCCTCTGAAATTTTTATTTATTTTTTGAGACAGAGTCTAACTTTGTTGCCCTTGGTCTGTGGTGTCACAGCTCACAGCAACTTCAAACTCTTGGGTTCAGGTGAGTCTCTTACCTCAGCTTCCTGAGTAGCTGAGACTATAGGCACCCACAATAATTCCTGGCTGTTTTTGGAGACAAAGTCTTGCTCTTGCTCAGGTTGATCTCAAACTCGTGAGCTCAGGCAATCCACCCTCCTTGGCTTCCTAGAGTGCTGGGATTATAGGTGTGAGTCACACAGGGTCTGGCCTGAAATTTTTAAATATAAGATTAGTGTTATTCCTTACATACATAAAAATTTATAAGTGAAGTCAGTTGGGCTTGAGATGTTCCTGCAGAAAGGATTTTATTCACAGATTAAATTTCTTTAGTAGAAGTATAGGCTATTTTGTTTTTAAAAATTGTCCTTGAGTTAGTTTTAGTAAGTTGAGTTGTTCTAGATATTTCTTAATTTTATCTGATTTTAAAATTTATTAGCATCATCTTTTATAAGTCCTTTATTATCTTTCCAAGGTTTTCAAAGTCTATAATTATGTTTCTTTTTATTTCTAATTGCTAATATATTCTTTCTCACTTTTTTACCTTCATTAATCTTGCCAGAGCTTTAACGATATTAGTAATTTTTCATAAAGAATCAGCATTTCATTTGGTTGATTCTCTGTTGTTTAATTTCTAGTTTATTAATTTCTCTTCTTTAAAATAATCGATTTAATTTTATTTTCTTTAGGTTTAAATTTCTTTTTTGTCTTTAACTTCTCGAGATGGGCACTTAGTTGTATACAGCTTTCTTCTTTTCTATTATATGCATTTTAAGATAATAATTTCCCTCTGGGAACAGCTTTAGCTCTATTCCTAAATTCTGCAAGGTGGTTTTACCACTATAATGTAATTCAATGTATTTTCTAATTTTCATTGAGATTTCTTTATTGATTTTAAGCTATATAGAAGAATATTGCTTAAAATCCAAATATTAAGATATTTTCTAATTAATTTTCTACTATTTTTTTCTGGCATAATTTAATTTTGGTCTTGTAATCTTCTCTCCAATTATTTGTGTTCTTTGAAATTTACCGACACTTTCTTTATGGCCCCACTATATGATTTGTTTTCATAAACATTCCATGTGTACTTGAAAAGAGAGTGGATTCTGCAGTTGTTGGGTTCTATGCTCTGTATAGGTCAATTAGGTCAAATTCGTTAATTTTGATATTCAGATCTTATATATTCTTACTGAATTTTTTGTCAGTTTATTTAATCATACATGAAGAGCAATAGTTAAGATCTTCAACTATGATTACAGACTTTTTTTTACTTCTCCTTTTAGTTCTATCAGCGAGTGTTCTGTGCCTTGTGCATCTGTACTATTGGGGCAATCTGCCAAGAACACTGACAATCACAATTGTAAGTCTTGGGCAGGTGCAGTGGCTCACACCTGTAATCTTAGCACTCCAGGAGGCCAAGGCAGGTGAACTGATTGAGCTCAGGAGTTCAAGAGCAGCCTAAGCAAGAGCAAGACTCTATTGCTACAAATAGCCAGGTGTTGTGGCAAATGCCTATTATCGTAGCTACTCAGGAGGCTGAGGCCAGAGAACCATTTGAGCCCAAGAGTTTGAGCTTGCTGTGAGCTGTGATGACATAGCACTCTACTGAGGGTGACAAAGTAAAATTTTGTCTAAAAGAAAACAAACAACAACAACAAAAAACTTGACATTCTTCTTGGGGGAATTAACCTTTTGGTCATTATGAAATATTCTGCTAAATTTCTGGTAATGATTTCTGTGTTAAAGTCTTTTTTTCTCTGTTGTTAATAGCTAATAGTGTTAGGTTAATCTTCACATTTTTTAACAATTTTGCCCCATTTCTATTAAGAGATACTTCTCTTAATAAATATCATATAGACTGATTTTTTTCTTTTTATTGAAATATTTAGCCTGTTTTTGTTCAATGAATTACATTTGTATGTGTAATGGGGTTTTGTCTACAATCTTACTATCTGCTTTCTATTTCTTCTTCTCTATTTTCATTTTTTTCTTTTACATTTGTCAAGTATTTTTTATTATTTCATTTTCCTTCCATTAGTTTGTTGTAGATTATTTTAGTAGCAATTCTTCGTTATACAACATCCATCCATTACTTATCATGGTTTACCATAAATGAGGGTTCTATTTTGGTTTTTACAGTTTACCAAAATGTATAAGAATCTTCCAAAAGTTGAATTCCATTTGATCAACTTCTGTATGTTTCTGTTGAGCATTTTAGAATCCACAAGACCCCATTACTTTCCACATCTTACTGTTTTTTTGTGTGTTTCTATCTGGGACAATCTTTATTCCTATTTGAAGAACTCCCTTAAATATTTCTTTTGTACAAGACTGCTAGAAATGAATTCTCATATATTTAACTAGCCTAGAAATGTCTTTATTTTGTTTGTACTTCCCCTAACATTTCTACTGAGGTATACATACTTTGTACATAAGTACCTGCATAAATTGAACATGTATTAACTCTATAATCATTTTGAAAAATACAACAATCCACCCTCATCAAGATATTGGGTATTACCTGCACCTCAGAACCTTCATTCTCGTACTCTCTTAATCAATATCCTGCATAAGGGCAACCACTGCCTTGATATTTATCACTATAGTTTTGATTGTTTTAAACTTCATTTAGATTTATTCATATGGTGTATATTTTTAATGTCTGCCTTTATTTGATCAACATTATATCTTTCAGATTCATTCATATATTGGTATATAGCAGCAATTTCTTTGTTTTCACTGGTTTATTGTATTCTGTTGTGTGACTATGTCATATTTTGTTTATTCATTCTAATTATGATGTGCATATTTTTCCCCTATTGTAACTATTATGGTTAAAATTATTATGAACATTGTTTTAATGTGATTTTGGTGCACGTGTGAGCCATTGTTTTTGAGTAAATACTTGGAAGTGAAAACTGCTAGGTCAAAGAATAGGTATCTTATCTGGCTTTAGAAGATATTGTCAAATAATTTCCAAGTTGACACATCATTTTATTTTTCTACTTGCAGGATATGAATGCTTCAATCACTTCGCATCCTTGATAATATTTGCTGTTAACATTAAAAAAAATTTAGTCATTCTTATGGTTGCATATTTATGTGTCCTTGTGGTTTTAATTTGCATTTTCCCAGTAACAAATTATTTTGAATACTTTTCAAATGTTTATTGGCCACTTGTAAGTTGTTCTTAAAATCTTGTTCAAATTTTTGACCATTTTTATTTAATAGTCTTTTGCCTTCCTAATTTGTAGAAAGTTAAAATATATATTAATGTAATATAGAGTACAATAATAAAAGTCATTCCATTTGTATTTTATTTATTTCCTTATGAAGGACATTTTTTCTAAGCATAGCATTCTAGGTGGGCAATTATTGTCTTTCAGCTCTTTTAGAATGTAAATTCCATTGACTTTTGGATCCCATTGTTTTGGTGGAAAATCAGTTATTAATCTTATGTTTGCTTATTCAAAGCTAATGTATTTCCTTACTTTTGAAAAATCTTAAGAGATTTTTCTCTTTGTTTCTTCTTAGTTTACATTGATAGGCTTAAGTGTAGTTTTTTGATTATCTTTAGTTTAACGGGCTTCTTGAATGTGAGGTTTAATTCCTTTACTGAGTTTTTTAATTGAACATAGTAGATATACATATTTTTAGGGTCCATTGACAATTTGATATATTTATATATAATGCATAAACATCAAATTGGGGTATTTGGGTAACTATAACCTTAAATCTTTATCTTTTCTTTATTTTAAAGGCATGTGAATTATTTTTTTCCCAGCTGTTTTGAAAGGTAAAATAGATTATTGTTCACTATAGTCATCCTTCTAATCTATCAAACATTCATTCTTATTTCTTTTATCTAATTGTGCATTGGTACCCATTAACCAACCTCTTTTCATGCTTTCCTCCCCATTACCCTTCCCTCCCTCTAGGAACTACCAATCTACTCTCTATCTTCATTAGACACACTTTTTAAACTCCCGCATATGAATGAAATCATGTGATCATCATCTATCTATGCTTGTCTAATGTTACTTAATATAATGACCTTTAGTTCCATTCATGCTACTGCAAATAACAGGATTTTATTGTTTTTCATGGCTGAATAATATTCCATTGTGATTTTTTCTTCTTGGGACATCTTTGGCTGGATCTTATGAAGTTTTATGTGTAATGATTTTTATTATATTTTGACTATTAAAAATACTTCAAATAAAATTTTTGAATTTTTTTCTCTTAAATTAAATCATTTACCAGAACATTTTTACTTTTCTAGATAATTAAAATTTTAATGATATTTTCTTGTTACTGATTTACAGTGTTATTTCATTCTTAAGGTAGAACTGGCTTACAAAATATTAAGTTTTATTATGTCTTTCTTGTGAAACTGTAATTAATTTTTATAAGTATATTGTGATTGTGACAAGAGTTGCACTTTAAAATTGCTATTTGTGGCCATAAGAAAAACTTCCCACAAATTAAATATTCTATAGCTAATTTTAAAATTTGTATTTATTTATTCTTAAAATGCTAATAATTCTTGCTTTATATATTTAAGACTTTATTATATAAATTCTTAAGATTAATAACTATTATGTCTTTATCTTCATTAATGAACTTTACCAAAATATTTTTCCATTTTTTAATAATTTTTGCCTTGATTTCTATGACAACATTCTGTCATAGTGATTGTTTTATTTGCATTTTCTGATATTTTAGTCTATCAGACTAAAATTTTAGTCTTTAAAATTTTAGTCTATCAAAAACACTTTTCTTTATGAATATGCAATGCTTATAGCTGCAATTACTTTTTTTACTCATTTTAAAAAATTTTATCACTTGAATTATACTTATAAATCTGAAAGATAAATATAAATCATTCCAGTTACAATTATAGTTATAAATTTTTGTTTGGTCTTTTGCTATTTTTATTATTTTTTAAAGAATTTGTTTTCCCATATTATGTGTGCATATAGAATACCTTTTATTTGACTTTCTTCTCTAATCATTCAGAAGTTTTAGAGCACACCTGTATTAGCCAGGGTTCTCCAGAGAAACGGAAGCAGTAGGATATGCGTATAGATAGATAGATGTAAAATTTATTAGTAATTTATTATAGGAATTTTCTCATTACAGAGGTTGAGAAGTCCCACGTTATGCTATCTGTGAGAGATCCTGGAGATCCAGGAATCCAGTGATGTAATTCAGTCCAAGTCTGAAGGCCTCCGTGTCAGAGGAACCAATTGTATAAGCCTCGGTCTAAGGCTGAAAGCCTGGGAACAAGGGGCAAGTGTGCTGATATAAGTCCCAGAACTAGGAGCTCTAATGTGCAAGGTCAGGAGAAGATGGGTGGTCCAGCCGCCCCCAAAATAGAGAGTTCACTTTTCCTTAGCCTTTTGTTCTATTCCAGCCCTCAGTGGACTGGATGGTGCCTACCCCACATCAATGAGGGTAGAGTTTCTTTACTCAGTTTACTGATTTAAGTGCTAATCTCTTCTGCAGACACACTGACAGATGCACCCAGAAGCAATGTTTTACCAGGCACCTAGGCATCCTTTAACCTAGTCAAGTTATTATAGTTTATAAAATTAGGCACCTTGATGCTCTTTATTCCACTGGCACATTTACAGCTAGAGACGTACCACATGGGCTGTGGATGTGCCATGCCATAGGACCGTCAATTTCATTAAATGGTAAGACAATTTAAAAATCAGTATTAACGCCGGCACTGACCTATAATACAATAAAAATGCAAAATTCACATGGCATTTCTGAAATTGCTATTTGGGACTGGGCCCTACCAGGTTTTTTTTCATAGCTCCATGGGTATATGTTCATTTTTGTCTGCTCTTTGGGGCCCTTACGTAGAAACACTTAAGAATAGCTATGTCTTTTTAAAAATTAATTTAAAAACCTGAACATACATTATCTAATTTTCAAAGTTAAGATTAAATAACCTTTCTGGACTTCCTCTCCATTAAATAAGGAAATCAACACAACTTTAATTTCTTCTCACTCCTCCTCATTTCTCCTTTTCAATTTGGTTGGTATAATCTAAAATTTAGCACCTAGATTATGGTTATTATTATTCCAATTAGGCTCTGATTTTTAACAGTCATTCAAATATTCTATTTTTATTTATTGTCCAAATATTTTATGTTTATGACAAAACTTAGAAAATATAGATGTGCATTCTCAACCTTCTATTATTTAAGAATAAAAAGGAATAATAATTTTGTCATGCTAATGTGAGTTCAAAAGAAAAATTTAATGTTTTCCCAATTATTTAGTTGGTTTATATGACACCAATTGATTCATGACACCACCTTCATCACATATACACATATTATTCTCGTGTTTTTCTGTGTCTAACTATACATTAATTGCACCATAGTGCAATACAGAAAACCAAATAGTCCTGTAATATACTAGACTGTGCTAAGTCTGTTTTTGGATTTTTCTACTACATTCCTTTAATTTTCGGTATCACTGTGCTGTAAGTATCTATCTATCTACAGACATAAATACCATAGATTCTCATTATTAAAGGTATGGTTGACCCTTGAGCAATGCATCGATTCACTGCAGAGTCAAAAATCTGAATATAACTTCTGACTCTTCAAAACCTTAACTCATAATAACTTACTGTGGGCTAGAAACTTCACAGAAAACATAAACAGTGGAGTAATATTTGTATATTTAATACATGAACATATCACATACTATCTTCTTATGATAAAGTAAGCTAGAGAAAAGCCAATGTTAATAATAAAATAAGAATGGCTCAGCGCCTGTGGCTCAATCGGCTAAGGCGCCAGCCACGTACACCTAAGGTGGTGGGTTTGAATCCCCAGCCCGGACCGCCAAACAACAATGATGGCTGCAACCAAAAAATGGCCGGGCGTTGTGGCGGGCACCTGTGGTTCCAGCTACTTGGGAGGTGGAGGCAGGAGACTTGCTTGAGCCCAGGAGTTGGAGGTTGCTATGAGCTGTGATGTCATGGCACTCTACCCAGGGGGATAGCTTGAGGCTCCGTCTCAAAAAAAAAATAATAATAATAAAATGAGAAAGAGAAAGCGTGTTCCCTATTCACTAAGTGGAAGTGGATCATTATACAGGTCTTCATCCTCATGTTCACACCGAATAGGCTGCAGAGGAAAAGGAGGAGGAGGAGTTGGTATGGCTGTTTTAGGGGTGATAGAAGAGGAAGAAAATCTGCATATAAGTAGACTCATCCAGTTAAAATCCCTGTTGTTCAGGAATCAACAGTGCTTGTGTTCTATGAAGTCACCATGAACAATGAATTAGGGAATGCTGAATCATTGCCCTGAGTTGAAATACAAGATTAAGTTCCCTCAAGCCTCTGATTACATTTTTATCAGTTAATCAGTACATAACCTGTTTTATGTATGTCTCTGTTTAAAAACGCCATGTAAGTATGTAATTCATTAATATTGAACTCAAAGCCAATAGCACTGTTTCTCATGCCTGAACGAAGCTTATACAATACACATAGTTTTCTATAAGATCCATTACAGCCTATTTGCACTTAGGAACACCAGACAGCACTTCTGCATCATGCCTGGGGGCATTTTAAATGGGGACATCATCAACATAAAAAGCCCAAGAAGTATCAGGAACATGCCACTAACCACGCCACATAAAAAGACATATGTTCACATTATGCGACCTGAAACAAGGAGGCAAGGCAGTGCCTTGTTTGATCTCGGTTGGTGCAAGTCCAAGGACTCAATTTTTTTTTTTTTTTTTGCCACTCATCTGGGAATGGCTATGAAAGCATGAGTGAGTATTGATTTTGAGATTACAAATAAAGTTTTGTGAGATGTGCAAATATAGGATCTGTGAATAATGAGGATTGAAAATATATTTATATTTCATTGGTAGACTGCAGCCCTTTCATTGCATGAAAGTAATTCTTGGCTATTTCTGAGGGTTCGTTTTCCCAAGTATGCTCCTTCTCTTACTTTTATTTTTTATGTTAGTCTTCTTTCTCTTTATGTATACTGTACCTTTATACTGCAATCAGCTCACTTTGGTTTGCGTCCCTCTCTTCCCTTAGGTACATGTTTACTTTTCTCTGCTATTAGGAGTCCTTGACATGGATGGGCCATGTTGACCTCAGCGAGAACAGCTTGTCCTTGGTTCTCGCTGTTCCTTTGTGTGGTAAGTATAGCCCTTCTTCATTTCTGTAACTGGCAGGCAAGTTGATGAGAATAATTCCCAGTCTACTTCTCAGTTATTAGCCGGCTTTCACCTATTGCAATAGTTCACAAATTCTAGACTTTAGCTTAATTTTCATTTGCGATAAAGTGTTCACTGGTAAGCTGAGAAAAATGGGAAAAAGGCAAGCAATGTAAGAATAATAAATTTATTTACTTTTAAGGATGATTCTTTGAGATAATTTTTCCACATTTTTGTTAAATTCCCTTTTTTCTTATTTTTAAAAATGCCTTTACTTGTGAAATAAAATGTATTGCTGCTTAAATTATTATTTGAAATCCAGAAGCCCAGATATAGTCAGTTCACTCTGTTCTAACATTGTAGTATCTTTTTCTTTCCCCAACTACCTTTCTCCTTGCAAAGATAAATAGATGTAATAATAATAATAATAAATATATAAAACAACTATATGCCAGGTCCTGCCCAAGCATTTAACATATACATATCCTTGACCTGTTCCTCACAGGGAAGGTAAGGATGGGGAATGCATGGACCTGGGAATGAATATAATGTTGCCCAATTCAATCTTCATAATCAACCTGCTAGGTAGATAGGTATCATTATTATTCCCATTTTATAGATAGAAAAACAGGCATAGAGAGATCTTCAGGGTCACACAATTAATAGCGGTCAGGATTCAGACAATGTTGCCCAATTCAATCTTCATAATCAACCTGCTAGGTAGATAGGTATCATTATTATTCCCATTTTATAGATAGAAAAACAGGCGTAGAGAGATCTTCAGGGTCACACAATTAATAGCAGTCAGGATTCAGACACAGACAGTCTGGGTCCTGATGTACACCCTTGTAAATACTACACTGAGTTCATGCTTTATCTGCTTTGCACCTAGACTGCAGTTCTCTCCCCCTTCATTGTTGGGCTCTTCTTTTTCCCATTCTAGCCTATAATGCTTTAGGTGTAGGGACTGCATTTCCCAGCATGCAGTGCAGCTATCATTCCTACCAACCTCTCCATTTCTGTCCTGTTCAGGACCTAGTCCTGTCTCCCTTAATGGACGAGAAGGGAGGAAGAGAGAATGTCTGGACACAGGGGAAGGAATATAATGTTGCCCAATTCTAAATATAGTATGGAACAGAGAGAAATCCTTTCCATTTCCCCTTTGTATGAGATCTTGAGTCTTAGTCTCAGACCATAAAGAAGACACGGTATCTTTCTATTTATTTTTAGGTCTATTTTATTTTTTTTAAGAGGCCATGCTAACATGTGCCATGCACCTCAGTTTGGATACGTTTTTCTCAGTCCACCTGTATGCGTTTTATCAGGTTAATAGCCTTCATGTTTTGATAAATTATTTCAGCTGTTTGTTTGTTTGGTTGTTTTTTTATGGTCTTTATGAATATGTTGGTGAAGGCTGTATTAGTCAACGTTTTAAATTCCAAGCAGGTTCTCCCTTATTTTCTTTCTCTGTTGTTTGCTTCGGTAAAGTTTTTTTCTAAAAATAAGCTCTTCTCCTGAACCTTGAGTGATATGTTTTCCTCTTTCTTTTATTTTGCAGCATCTTTTCACTGTTTCCATTTTGGTTCCATCTCTGTTCAGTCAAGTCGAAAGAGAACACATTTTATACAAGACTGATGTGTTCTCACAAACCAAATGAGTGGATCCTTCTTGATTTTCCCTCACCTATTTTTTCCTTAATTGCTTGGCTGCCAGACCCTCAGCGAGAAAGCTAGCAATTGCACACCAGCCCTCTGCTGTGCTGCCCTGTGGAGGGAGGAAGGGAAGGTCAGAATGCAGCATCCCGTAGGGATCTTCATCCATGTTGGACATTCATGCCATGCCCAGGACTCAGTGTCACTTCCAGTGTCCCCTCTCTTGGTCAGTACAGGGGCACATGTGCCTTTCCTGCCTCCTACCTTCTGCTGTTGCCTGCATATCATGGAAACTCTCACTGTCTGCCCATGCTTCTTGGTAGTGCCTCTGCAACCCCAATTGGGAATGCTCTTATCTGCAGCTATGGGAGGGGTGCACAGTGTAGGGTTTGCCTGTGCAGTACTGTCATTATTATTTTGACTCCTTTGCTTATTTTGGTGGAGATCAGAGGTGCCTTTAAGAAACCGGGCTCCCGTCATCATCTTTGGTGAACATCTTTAAGTTACAGTGACAGTTTCTCAGGCACTGTGCCAGCCACGGTCCCTTCTATAGTCTCCTTTAATACACTGAGGGTCCCTTTAAATTATTTCATTGTTATCCCAGTTTTACAGGTGAATACACAGATGTTCAGAAGATAGGGAGGGTCCTGTACGCCTTTATACCAGGGGGAACAAAGGTGCTAACATGCCAAGTAGTAGTTACACGAACATGATGTCACTGTACACAGTTGTGGTTATCTAGGAGCGCAGGGCATCATACAGCAAGGCCATGCATGAGGAACCCGGGGCAGCTTTATCTTGTCCCACACCCAAGTCTGTGGGCAAGAAAACCCAAGCATCTTTGGCCCCATAAATGTATTAACTTAAGTTTGTACAGCTAGATGGGAGAAGAATTCAGGAATGAGAATGCAGCATTCCCAGGGAAGTGTGGTGCTTTCCCACCACCCTCTCTCATCCCCCAGCCAGTTATCAGGCCTATAAAGAGCTCAAGTCCAGTCTTTGATGACACATGGCATGTAGTTTAGTTACTTTCTTGCTGTGTGACATTGGATCCGTTACTTGGTTTTTGATTCACTAAAGTGGAAATAAAAACATGATTGGTTATAGAATTCATTGAGAGAGTACACATCAGAGGTTTCAAACTCAAATGCCCTTAGGGACATGGCACATGGCATAAATTTGTGCCATGTAAGACTATGAGGATTGAGAGGGTTGCTGAGACCTACAGAAAGCTTGTTCTGTGGACATTGAATTCTTTTTGTACAAATTCACTGGCCTGACCATATTCCCACCAAAAGTGCTAAAATGATACAGTCAAAAATATGGAAAATAAAGGAAAATACCAGATGTTATCAATAATGTAAAATAACCCAGATACTCATAGACTGCTAGTGGGAGTGTCAATCAGTATAACCACTTGGGTAAACGCCTTGGTGATATCTACTAAAGCTGAATATGTGGATAATTTTGACCCAGCATTTCTGCATTTGAGCATACACTCAAACAAAGTGGGTGCAAATGCTCACCAAAAGATATATTCACGAACATTCCGAGGTGCACTATTCATAATAACCCCAAACTAGAAACTACCATTGACACTATGATGGAGCAATATATTGTGGAATATTCACACCATGGAATAATATGGAGCAATGAGAACCAATTAGGTATAACTACTTGTAGCAATAATATGGATATAACTCCTAGACATGAGGTTGAGCAAAAGAAGATAGACATAGAAAAATACTGCATGCTTCCAAATATTAAAAGTAGGAAAAATGAATCATGCTGTTGAAGATAGGACAGCATGGAGTGATTAGAAAGTATTTGAGAAGGGTTTCTGGGGTGCAGCTGCTGTTCTGGTTCTTGACCTTTTTACTGGTGTTCATTTTGCGAACATCATTGAGTTCTCCACTTAATGACTGCTTGCTTTCTTTGTGTATATATGTTATACTTGGATGCAAAAGTTCTTTTTTTCTTTTGAGGCAGAGTCTTATTTTGTCACCCTTGGTTGAGTGTTGTGGCATCATCGCTCATAGCAACCTCAAATTCTTGGGCTCAAGTGTTCCTCTTGCCTCAGTTTTCTTCATTTTTAGTAGAGATGGGGTCTTGCACTTGCTCAGGCTGGTCTTGAAGTTGTGAGCTCAGGCAGTCCACCTGCCTCAACCTCCCAGAGTGCTGGGATTACAGGTGTGAGCCACCATGCCGGCGTTTGGATGTGTAAGTTTTTAAAACAACAGTACTTACCACCTCCTCCTCCAAACAAAAGCACTAGACTGATTATAAAAATATCAGCTGGCCATGATTGTTATTTTATCTGTCGTCATGTTCCCACCACCCTCTCTGTATCTTGAAATTGTGCCCCCTAATTCCGGAACAGAACAGAACAGACTTCCCCTTTTTTGTTCAATAGGTTTTCAAGTAAGCAATGAGGAGGCACAGTTGTGGAGAGGATGCTAGACGAAGGTTTAAAAGTTAAATGTAGACTGGAATTTTGAGAACGTTTGTTTGGGTCTCAGCCAAAGTGCTAGCTCTACTGTTTTGGGAGTCCCCTGATATACCCTAGTCTCCTTTTGCTACTCTAAGTGTGTGTATGGTGTGAAAACTGCGCAACTTTCATCCTGAACCATTCATCAGAACGTCCTCGATCCCCAGCTAGGGGCAGCCTAGGTCTGTGGGATGTTGGGGAGGCTGGGGGGCAGGTGAGCATGGCAGCAGCCAGTGCCTCCTGAGTCACAGGGGGTCGCTTCTCTCTCCAAGGAAGAGGTTTCTCTCATCACTGAAACATCACAGTCAAATCAAAAATCCCAGTGAATTCCAAGAACAGAAGCTGAATCTGGGATCTTACACCTGTTTTGCAAAAAAGCAAACTACAGCTCAGATAAACAAAATCATTTTCTCAACTATGCTCTGCTGCTACGTGAACAAACCTGAAACCCCCATCTCATTCTTACTCCTTTTCCTTCTTAGTCCCTCCCTCCTTCTGCCCCAACTTGGAGCTACCCAGCCCCCACTTCCCTACCTTGCCCTCATTTAGAGTGACTGAGAGGAAAGCCCAGATCTTGTGTACGGTACTGACAAGTCTTCAAGGACTTCCTACAGCTGCAGAAAGGGCAGCAGCTAAAGAAAAATCAGCCCCGTACTTTATAATTTCTTTTTCTGAGACGAAGCATTCTGTAAATGTTGGTTGATTGGGTCTCACTGGTTTCTTAGCAAAGCCAGTGCTCATGAGAAGAGAGAACTTGGGCCTCTATCAGTGCCTGCTCACGGAAGGGCTCTTCTCTCCTCTGCAGCGACCCTGAGAGAGAGAAGACCCAGCAGCAGTGCTAAAGAGCGAAGAGGAAGTCTTGGGGGTGCCAGGGTGCTGAATGGCCATGGGGCAGCCTCGTGTATCATGATAGCTAGTGCTCTCGAGCGAGCAGAACAGAATGTGAATCCTGGCTTCATAATGTCCTCACTCTTTGCCTTTCCCCTCTCTGAGCCTCTGAATCCTCCATTGTGAAATCAGAATTTTAATAATAGCTGTGCAGAACTATGTGGGGGAATTCATAAAATTTGGTATAAAAGGGTTAATATATAGAACTGGCATTTTAAAACGGTGGTCCATATTTCCTCTCTTAGAATCCTGTGGATTAAAATGCAAGATTCCTGAGCCCATTTTCTGCCTTAGGTAAAGTCAGAATCCCTTGGGTAGGGCCCAGGAATCTGTATTTTAATGAGCCTTCCAGGCAGCTCAAACTACAAGAAAGAGATGTCTGTTCTGTGGCATGGTAAGCAAAGAGGCCCAGGAAGTGTAAAGCAAGGTCCCCGAATGGATCCACAATCACTTCCCATAATGCGTGAGCTGAGTTTTATAGAGTGTGTGGGAAACGGCCTCTTTAGGAAGGAGCTTGACCTCCCAAGTCTTGTCACCAGAAGTGTGAAAGAAAACCCACAGGGTCAACAGTCAGGAACAAGAGGAGAGAAAAGAGACAACTGAGAGACATCAGCCCTGGAGAAAGAAGAGTCAGAGAGAAGCTGAATCAGTACAATGACAGATGAGTCTGAGGGTTATGATGCTGTCACTTGAGCCTGTCTGCTCTGGATCAGCACAGAGCTGCTGTGCTATAGGCTGACTGATGTCTAATATCCTTGAGACCTGTTGAATTGGGTTCCTGTGCTCCTCTATTCCCCAGTTATTTCCCCAATAAATGCTAGTCACTACTCGAGTGTGGCCTGGGTTTCTTGCAACATGAAAAACTTCACTAACACACTATAATAAAAGGTGTAGATTTTATCATGTAAAAAAATAGTGGCTGGGGCAGATATTAATGTCTTCCTAAAAACATTTATTTTCCTTTGCGCACCTTTGTAGCCACCTAATTCTTTTTTACTAGCACAGCTCATGTCCCACTGTGGAGGTTGGTTGGACTTTACAGATACTTGCTGTCCCAGACTCAGCTGTAGCAGAGGAACTGGTGCAGCCAGCGTCTCTACGGCTCAGATCTGTCCAATGAGACAGAAAGGAAAGTTTCTGAAGGACTTGTGGCAAAGATTTTCCTCTGCAATGAAAAAAGAAAGACACCACCTCTTTGATTCCTTCATCCTTTTGTCAGTGCATGCAAATGTGATTTTAGGAGCCATGGCAGCCATCTTGTGTCCAAAGAGAGAAAACCAAAGAATTTTAGAAAAACGAGCATAGCTCTCTGACATCACTAACTGCCAACTAAAAAACTTTCAAAGTGGTTAACTATGTATCTTTCATCTTCAAGAAGTTAGTTATCTTTATTCTTCAAGACCTTTTTACTGTGAAAGAAGCTTTACTGATGTAAAATTGATTTACAGGTTTCCATCAAGAGGCAGGTATTGTCCACAAGAGACAAGTTTTGTGTTTTACGAAGATTTATAAATGTTTGAAATAGAAAGTATGTTTTGAATGGGGGAAGTGAGAGACAGAAATCAGGGACATCAGTATGGAAACTTTTGTATTAATCAAGGCAGGAGTAATAAAGACCTGAACACATATTGAAATCTCCTATGTACTAAGTCAGTGATCTGCAAATAGCAGTTATTCTCATATCATTTGCAACTTTTTTTACTCAATGCTTTTCTTTTTCAAATGACTTCCTTTTTATATAAAGGAAGTTGTCTATCATAATTTTTATGTGGTAGTTATTCTCTCAAATACACACTAAATAATTAAGGATTTGATGGAAATCTGTTTTTTATGATGGCAAACTAGCTTTTAGGGACTAATGTTCCTGTTGAGAATAACTCTTAACCTGGATATAGGTATTTAGATATCATCTGTTTGAAAGCTTTGGTGAGGTGCTAAAGCAGCCAGGACTTGAGGGTCTAGAATCCTAAAGGAGAGACAATGCAGAGATATTCTATGACCATTTTCCCCTTGAGGGACTTACTAATTCACAGGTGGCAGGTATGGGTTTGACAAGTTGATCAGGACTTTCAGCAGTCTCTCTGGTATTGTGAGATAGAAAGTCAGAGTTCTAGGTCTAACAAACACCATGAGTTTTCTGTTGGGACGACTTAAAGTGCTAGAAGTATAAGGTTAACCAGAAATAAATCCGTCCTCTCAGCGACTGAAACCAAAATCAAATTAGCTTAATGTTTGAACATGATAAAGTGCAATCTCAGCAGCCTAACTAATATTAGTTAAGATCCTTATCTTTTCTTTGTTGGGGTTTCTGCAGAAGCAGAGAGATGGTGAGAAAAATAACAAGAGTGATATCTAATACTTACTAAGCATTTATTGTGTGCCAGATTCTTACTATTAGGCTACAAAAGACATTCCATTGCAATTCTAGGTATCTATTCAGAAAACTGAGTCTCAGTGAGTTAAATGATTTACCTCACATCATAAAACTAGTACATGATAGAAATTTGATTTGACTCATTTGTGACTGCAGAGCCTACCTACATTCATCATACCAGGATGCTTTTGTCTGACTGGTATCAGGCTGGCCTCATGCTATGGGCATTGAGGCCTTATCCACAAAGCCAGCCAGTGCCCTGGGCAGCACCCACACTGAGTGTCCCACAGTTAGGTCAAAGCACTTCCTTTTTTAGGTAACAGTGATCAAACTTAAGTCCTTACAGTCAGGTCATAACTCCAAGAGACCACCTTGGTCCACTCACTTCCTGAGGTTTCTTGGTCCCTGTGTCTTTACCTTACCCACTTCATCAGTTTTTTTTCTTCTATTATGGGGCTACAGGACCAACAATCCTTAACCTTCAACCTTTTGCTTGCTTTTTGCAGACAGTTATTTTTCCTGAGTCCATCCAGCGTATTTTTCTGGCATTTATTTCAATAAAACTCAATGCATTTGATTCTATTATTCAGATTAAGCCCTAGGCCAAAGGTAGTGGAGTGTTTTCACCTTGCCTTAGATTTTCTCTTAAATCAATTGATAGTGGCTGCCACAGCAAAGGATTGTGAGGCACAGTCACTCAGAGGTAGAGCCTGCTGCACTTGATTAATGATGTATGATGCAAGCACAGGTTGGGAGGGACAGGGAGAGACAACTCACATCCCATGCATTGGTCTCTATTGCTCTGTGCTCTGGATACTGTTCACCTTCACCCACTCCCTGATTTTTCTTTTAAAAGGATGAAATGTGTTTTGGTTTTGAAATTCCCTTCTGGTAGCAGTTCCACAAGGAGAGCTGCTCCACTAGTCATGTTGGGATTCTTTTAAAATCAATGCTTAGAGAGGTTCAACTCTTGATCTGACAAAGTTTTTTTTTTTCCTTCCCTGAACTGTAACTATTTTTATATGAGAAGCCTAGCAAGGTTATAAAAATGGAATCACATTTGTTACACATTTAATGAATCGCCATCTTTATTGAAAAGAATCAGGTTACATGAAATCAGGATGGTCCCTGAACACCAAGAACATATCCTTTGCATAAAAAAAAAATGTGTGAAGAGAAAAACTGATTTACATGGCTTACTTGACAGTGGCTATAGGCACAGTGAAGCAACTTTTCCTTCTTTTTATGCCTCTGAGCCGCCTTCATGAAAGTCTCCCTCCCTCTCTGCCTTCAAGTTCTTTTTAACGAATTTCCCCTACATATTCAGTTTTACCTTCTCTCTAACTTAAATTACTTCTCTCTTGGTGAGAAGTTTCAGCCAAATTTACAATGTCCAGCTCTGGAACTTTCAGAAAAACAGTTTAATGTCCATGAACTTGCTTCTTTTTTTTAAACCAGGAAAATTTAATTAGTCTACCTATACTACATGATATCTTATATGTTCCTCTATGGAAAAAAGGCAGAGATGTATGAAGAGAAGATGTTTACAAACACACTGAGAACGAGAAAGCCTGGGAAGGCTGGAACCAGATGGCAGCACAGAGGTCATATAATTTAACCAGTCACTTTAGGTGAGAGCACTGTGAGTGAGACCTGCAGAGTCAAGCAGAATGGTAATGTCACCTGGCCAGAAAGTGACAGAAATGGGTGGAATTCAAGGCCCGGCTTCTATTTAAGTCCAAGGGACTTTTCTCTGTGTCATTCTGTCTGTTAAAACCACTGACACTGTATGTCACAGGATATACACATATGTTCACAAATATGTATTTCTTTTTAGGTTTATAGATAAATGCTGCTATAGTTGAGCTATGAGTAATATTAAACAATGGAATAAAAATCATAGAAGTTTATTTCTCTCTCAAATTTGAAGAAATCTGGAAGTGTTAGTAGAGGGTTACTTGGCTGCTTCGTCTAACTGGCTGCTTTATCACATTCAGAAACCCTAGCTTCTTCCAGCTCACTACTCCATCCACCCTGAGGAGTGGTCTTTGTGTTAATGGGCAAAGATGGCTATTAGAAGTCAGTTGTCACATCTACAGTCTGGGCCAGATGTCTTTTAAGGAGATTTCCAGATGCTTCTACATATCATTGGCACCTCCTCTTACCCATCATTGGCAAGAATGTAGTCACAGGACTATGATTACCTATAAGGGAGTCTGAAAAACATGGTCTTTATTCCATAGTTGCCATGTGTCCTGCTAGGAATCAGGGGTTCAAATACTAAAGAAGAAAGGAATAAAATATCAGGGGAGGCAATTAGCAGTCTGTTCAACATCAAAGCTCACTCACTGATTAAATAAAGTTTGATAGGTGAAATATATTTTCTACACATAAATCTTCAGTTTCTAAGCTTTTTTTAAGCTGATGTTGCATTTAACCCTCAGATCAAGCTTATGAGGTAGGTACTCCAATTTAGCTCATTTTAGAGATGGAGAACCTGGCATTTAATGAGGTTTAAATATTTGCTGAAGGATTACCCAACAAATAAGTGGAAAATCCTGAATCATAGTTTATCTATTATCAAAATTCAAGCTATTTCAGTTTCATCAAAGCACAGAAATTTGGGGAACTGAGACAGCTGAGTGGTAGAAGGTTGTATTCAAGGAACTTGCCCTTTTTCCATATGCCTCACCGTCCATGTGGAATTACTAACCAGCTAGAGCTCCAATTTGGATTAAGTACCTGGAATGCCCTGCTGCTTTCATTAAAACTTTACTGTCGTATTTATAATGGAACAAGTGTTCATGTATAAGCCAGGACAGCACCTTCTTCACCTTTAATAACTATCCAAAATGAGACCTCTTTGTTATGGAGAGAAAGGAAAAGGAAAATTCAGAGGAAATAGATGATAATTGTGCTGATGAAGCCCTCAGTGAAAGACTTTCTCTTACTTATCCTACCCCACAGCATCTGCTCGTCTTCCCCAGATTAAAACCCTAGTGGACTTCTTGTTTATTTAGAAGATTTAGCCAAGTTTTCTCAGTGTGGCACACAAAGCCATACACAGTATGGATGCTGGCAGCCCTGCTAGCCTCCTTCTTTGCTGCTGTTGCCTACCCTCATTGCCCTGACAGTAAGTCATTGTCACTTGTGGGGCTGCCATGTTTCCCTTTGCCACGTGGGCATTGAGAAAGTGTTGGTGGAGATATTCATCATGCACGAGTAAAAGTGATCAGATGGCCTCTCATAGACACTTTCTGCCTTAAAAGTCCAGATTTCATGTTGCCATTTTTGCATTAAGAATATCCACTCTGCTCCCATGCAGTGGTTTGCAGATTTTAGATTACAGACTGGTTGACACCACCTATGAGAGGTGAGTTCTTAGCACTGGCTATGGTTTCTCATTCCTTCCTCTAAGTCACAATGAACACTTTCAAACACACAGTAGCTGTGTGTTGTGTGATAGTCAGTTCTGTGTATTTACTTGGGTAGGCAGTGGTTCAATTAAACACAAATCTAGGTGTTGTCAAGAACATATTCTAGAGTTATGATTAACTTCATAATCAGTTAGCTTAAAGTAAAGAATAATATCCTAGATAATTTGGATGGGCTTCATTCAATCATTAGAAAGGCCTTAAAAATAAAACTAAGGGTTTTGGATGAAGAATTCTGCCCATGGACTGTAGTGGCAGTTTGTGTCTAAGAGGTCCAGCCTGCTGCCCATCCTGATGGCTCATACTGTGGGTTTCAGACTTGGAGAGCCAGTCTTCAGAACTGCATAACCCAAATTCTTGGAATAAATCCTGTTACATATATCTCCTACTGTTCTCTAGTAGAACCCTAACTGATGTAATTGTCTCACAAGAAGTTGTAGCATAGGTGTTTTTGTTAGAATTACCTAGTTAGAAGGCTGGTTTTTCAGAAGTAGTCTTTTACACAATTCAGAAAGTTCCAGAGTTGGCTGTGCATGGGCCCTTTAGCACAGTGATCACTAAAGCATTTACACACAAAAAAGATGGGTTTCTCATCATGCATTTATTCTTAGTCTGAGAACATATGTTTCAAAACATTTTTTTATTCCTAAAATTAGTCTCCTTTTCCCTTAAACATTTTCTTCATAGTAGGGCAAGTTCATTTCATGACTAACTTCCCCTTTCTCCTTCCTTGATCTAATGTCAGAAAATGCTTTAATTTTCATTCCAGTCATCAAATAAATAAAACCTTCCTTTTTTAAATCCCTCTTTTGTAGCAGATAACATAGTTACTGGTGAACAATTAGAAGCATTTCTTTTAAAGCCAGGCCTGGATAAGAAATTCTATTATTAATGCTCTTCTATTCAACATTGTAGTAAAGGCCCCAAATCACAAAAGAATGCAAAAAGAAGAAAGAGGAGGAGTGGGAGGAGAAGGAGAAAACAATATTCTCATCTAATTTGAAAATGCATGTAAATAAATGATTAGAGTTAATAAAACGTTTAGTTTTATTAAGGAAAAAGTAAAATCAATCCCTATTTGTTCTATGAGAAATGATCAAATATTAAGTGTAATATAAAAATGATATGAAATGTGAATAAGATGCCTAAAAATAAAGTTAAAAAACAAAACTAAAAAAGAGAGGGTGTATTAAGTCCTTTATAGACAAAATTTGAAAGTCATAAGAGAAACCAATAACTGAAAATATGTACCATATACATGGACAGGATTATTCAATGGAAAATGTAAATAAATTCTTCTAAAATTACCTTTAAATCCTGCTAATTAAGTCAATACATATCACCAGGGTTGTTTTACATATATGACAAAGTAACTGGCAAATTACTTTTTTTAAGTAAGTTTTTACATATATGAAAAAAAATTCACACAAGACACACACTGAACACCATGAAGAGTTAAATGTAATTTTTAAAATTAACTTTTTAAGATAATTATAGATTCACATGTACTAATAAGAAAATTCTGAGAATAAAACATAGGATAAAGTCTTTGGGACTTAGGGCTAGGCAAAGAGCTTTTGATACCAAAAGCATTATCTATAAAAAGAAAATATAGATATTTCTTTGATATAGATATTTATTCATTTGCGTCAATGAATTCATTACCTGGTTTCCCTAGATGGTAATGTCTTACAAAACTGTAGTACAATATCACAACCAGGAAATTGACTTTTTTGCAAACAAGAAAATTACTATTTCCATCCTCATGAGGATTCCCTCATCATGTCCTTTTAGAGCTGTAACCACTTTATAGAGATCACCTCTCTTTCCTTATCCCCAGCGACCACTCATCTGGTCTCGATTTCTATAATTTTGTCACTTTAGAAATGTGATATAAATGGACTCACCCAGTATGTAACATTTGGAATTAGCTTTACCCACTGGATAGAATTCTCTGTGGATTCAGCCAAGTTATTCTGTGCCTCAATAGTGTTTTTCCCTTTTACTGATGAGTAGGGGTCCATGGCATGGGTATACTGGTTTAGCCAATCGCTTGTTTAAAGATACATGTGTTGCTTTTAGTTTGGGGCTATTACAAATTAAGCTGCTATAAACATTCTGTTATAGGTTTTAATGTGAACATAAGTTTCTCTTTTTTCTGGAATAAAGGACCAGGAACGCCTATTGCTGGATTGTGTGGTAGTTGCATATTTAGTTTTCAAGAAATTGTCAATTATTTTTTTCAGAACTAATGCATATTTTTACATTACTATCAACAATGAGTGAGTGATCCAGTTTCTCTGCGTGCTCAACTATATTTGATATTATCCCCATTTTATATTTTAGCAATTTTGACAGCTGTACAGTGATGCTTATTGTGATTTTATTCACATTTTTCTTAAGGCTAATATGTTGGACATTTTTCATGTTCTTATTAGTTGTATGTATATTCTTTTGGAGAGGTGTCTTTTTACGTCTGTTGCCCATTTAGCAATTATATTATTTGATTTTTTTGCTGTTGAGTTTTGAGGATACTTTATATATTCCAAATCTTAGTCCCTTGTTGAATATGTGGTTTGCAAATCTTTTCTCTCAGTCTAAAACTTGTCTTTTCATTCTCTTTTTCAGAGAAAAAGTTTTTATTTTTAATAAATTTCAAGGTTTCAGTTTTTCTTTTTATAGTTAATGCTTTTAGTATCAAAGAACTCTTTTCCTAGCCCTAAGTCCCAAAGACTTTATCTTATGTTTTATTTTCAGAATTTTATAGTTTTATATTCTGACCAATTTTTAGTTAATCATTATATAAGGGATGAGTTTTAAGTTGAGGCTTGTAGATTTGTTTGTTTGTTTGTTCGTTTGCCTATGGATGTTCAATTATTCCAACATCATTTATTGAAAAATGCTAGTTTTCTTTATTAAATTGCTGTGATACCTATGTAAAAAAATCAATTGGGCATATCTGGGTGTACTTGTTTCTGGGTCTCTGTTGGTTCCATTCATTTTGTGTTCATCCCTTATCTAATACCCCACTGCCTTGAAAACTATAGTATATAGTAAACATATAGCTTGAAATCAGGTAGATAGATGCTTCTCCCTTGATTATTCTTCAAAATTGCTTTAGATATTCTAGTTCCTTTAGCTTTTCATATGTATTTCAGAATAATATATAAAACATCTTGCCTGAAATTTGATCTAAATTTCATTAAGTTCATTTATTAATTTGGGGAAAATTGACATTGATTTATGTTGAATCTTCCAACTCTAGGAATGTGGCATGTTTCGCTATTCAGTTATAACTTGAACTTTAAAAAACTCAGAATTTTATAGTTTTCACTATAGTAAGCCAGTATATGTTTTGTTAGATTTACACTAAATTATTTCATATTTTTTGAGTGATTTTAACTTGCATTGCATTTTTATGCAATAAAATGTATTTATCTTAGATCTTATATTCCTGTTCTACTTACTTATTTGTCCTAGGAGTTTTTGTTGTGGGTGCTGAGTTCTTAGGATTTTTCTTCATAGTCAGTTACATCATTTACAAATAGAGAGAGTTTTATTTCTTCCTTCCTGAACCTTATTTACTTTTCTTGCCTTACTGTACAGGCCAGAACTTAGAATATTTTGTGAATAAGAGTTGTGAGCATCCATGCTTGCCTTATTCTTGATCCTAGAGAAAAAGCATTCAGTCTTTGTCACCATTAAGAATAATGTAAAGTGCAGGGGGTGGGAGGTTGTAGATGTTCTTTATCAGGTTAAAACAGTGGCCCTCTATTCTCTGTTTTCTATACGTTATGATCATAAATGAGAATCAGATTTTGTCAAATGCTTTTTATGAATCAATTGATATAATCATGTGATTTTTTTGCCTGTTAATGTAGTGATTATGTTAATTGGTTTTTGAATATTAAACCATCCCTATATCCTTGAATAAATCTCTTTTACTTATGTTTATAATTATTTTTACATGTAGTATATAATTATCTGTATATACATTTATGTATTTATATATCTTCATATATGGTTATAATTGTATGTATATTCATGAGATATATTTGTCTGCGATTTTGTGTGTGTCATCTTTGTCTGATTTTGTTGTTAGGGTAGGAATACTAGTTTCATAAAATGAATTGGGAAACACTTTCTCATTTCTATTATCTGGAAAAGATTTTTTTCAAAGCCTTTGGTGGAATTTCCTTGGCTTGGAGATTTCTTATAGGTGAATTTTTAAATTCAAAATTTAATTTTCTTGAGAGACAAAAGTTTACTCAAATATATGTTTCAAATTGGGTGAGTTGAAGTTTACATATATTGAGGAACTTGTCCTTTTTATCTAAGTTTTCAAATTTATGTTTATAGAGGTGTTCATGGTATTCTTTTCTTGTGTTCTTTATATGTGCATACAGGGTATGTAGTAATACATGCGGTTTTATTTCTTATATTGTTAATTTGGGTTTCCTCTCTTTTGCCTTGGTCACTCTTGTTAAAGGCTTACCAATTTTTTTTTTTTTTTGAGACAGAGCCTAAAGCTATCCCCCTTAGAGTGCCGTGAAATCACAGCTCACAGCAACCTCCAACTCCTGGGCTCAAGCGATTCTCCTGCCTCTGCTTCCCAAGTAGCTGGGACTACAGGTTCCTGCCACGATGCCCAGCTGTTTTTTGGTTGCAGCCATCATAGTTGTTTGGCTGGCCCAGGCTGGATTCAAACCTGCCAGCTCAGGTATATGTGGCTGGCGCCTTAGCGCTTGAGCCACAGGCGCTGAGCCTAAAGGCTTACCAATTTTAAATGTTTTCAGAGAGCCAGTTATTCATTCCACTGTTTTTGCTATAGTTTTATAGTTTCATTTTCATTGATTCGTTCTTCTTATTTTGATTATTTGTGTACTTCTGCTTACTATAGGTTTATTTTACTCTACTTTTCCAAAGTTCTTCATGGGGGAGCTAAGATTAATGATTTAAGACACTTCCTTTTTCTCATCTAAACACTAATGCTATAAATTTCCCTCTCATGCTGATTTAGCTATGTTCCATGAATTTCAGTATGTTGTATTTTTATTTTTAGGCAGTTTAATGTATTTCTTTTATTTTCTCTGATACTTTTCGACTCATGGATTACTTACATGTGTTGTTTAGTTTTCATGTTTGGAGATTCTTTTGTCATCCTTCTGTTGTTGATTTCTTATTTGATTCCAGGGTGGTCAGAGAACACACTCTGTGTAATTTCAGCTTCCTTAAATTTATGAAGGCTTGTTTTATGGCCAATAATATGGTCTATCTGGGTGAATATTCCATGGATGCTTGCAGAAAATGTGCATTCTGCTATTGCCAGTTGAATGCTCTATATACATTAATTGGAACATACACACATTGATTGGTTGACTGTGTTGTTCAGTTACGTATTTTTGCTGAATTTACATTAGTTTATCAATTTTATGGGACTGGGGAGTTGGAGTCCCTGACTTTACTTGTGGATTTGGCCTGTCAATTCTGCCAGTTTTTGCTTCAAGCTATTCTCTTGAGTTTTTATATACAGAAAAAAGTTTAAGTTAATTTAGGGAGGTATTTTTTTATAGATTATCATCCTTTATGTTTTCTCGGATTGTTTAGTGTTTATAAAGTTCCTTTATAACCTCATCCGTGAAATATTCCTCTAATTTTAGAATTGTCAAGCTTGATATAAAACACGCATCTTTATTAATTTTAGAAGAATAGTGCTAATTTTATAGTTTCTCATGGAAAAATTAAATTCTTATTAAAATGTGAAAATACATATTCTCCTCCCTTCAGATCAGTGGTTCTCAACCTTTCTAATGCCACAATCTTTTAATACAATTCCTCATGTTGTGGTGACCCCCAACCGTAACATTATTTTCATTGCTACTTCAAATAGTGCTACTTCAGATAGTAGCAATGAAAATAATGTTACGGTTGGGGGTCACCACAACATGAGGAATTGTATTTAAGGGTTGCAGCATTAGGAGGGTTGAGAACCACTGTGTCTAGATAGATAAGTAGACAGATTGATAATGAATAGACAGGTAGTTAGGGAGGTATATAGACAGATGTCTATATCAATATAGATATTCAATTTTTTGAAATTTGCCTCTAAAAACCCTACAAAGTTCTTACTGAGTAACTTCCTAAGCATTTAATATTTTACGTCATTCTTGTACATACCATCTTTTTCTTCCTTATATCTTTGCACTGGCAGGCAAGAAAAGAACCATTGATTTTTATATATTTATCTTAATTCTAAACTTTTTTTTCTTTTACTTCAAAAGTCTTTCAGGTGATACTCTTGAGGTTTCTAGCTGCATAATTAGATACATTCTTAACAGCATAAAATAGTTTAAATACAACTAGTTCATCAATTTGGTCCTATCAAAAAGGGGCTGCATGGAAAGTATAAGAGACAGAACATCGGTTTTCAATTCATGCAGACCTTGATTCCTGTGTTTTCCACCACAGACTAGCTTTATTCCAGTTAACGTCTTTGAATCTCAGTGCTATGGTTTGAATGTGTCTCCTCTGAAATTCAGGTGTTGGCAATGTGACTGTATTAAGAGGTGGAGTCTTTAAGAGGTGACTGGTGAATGCAGGCTCCCTGCCCATGAATGGGATTAAGGTCCATATTAAAGAAGATTTACTCAGCATTCAACTATCTGCCTATCTACCTTCTGCCATGTGAGGACTCAGCATTTTTCCCTTTTGGAAGATTCAGCCATCACCAGACAGCCAAAGCTGCCGGCACCTTGATCTTGGACTTTGTAATTTCCAGAATTATGAGAAAATAAATTAATATTCATTATATGTTACCCAGACATTTATTTTGTAATGGCAACACAAACAAACTGAGATAAAAGAAGGAGCACCCCCTTATTCTGGAGGACCACATAGCACATTAGCAACTGAAACTCACCTTTGTAAGCCTCCTATCCAGGCTGGTAAGCTTTTCCTCCGCCTTAAGAGAAACTTTACCACTCATTCCCAGTGTGGTTTGTTAGGGAAATAGCTTGCATTTTTGCTAGGCTTTGAAAACCTCTCTCTCTCTCTTTTTTTTATTAACTCTTCCTTTTGTCTAAGCTCCGCTTTTTCACCTTCTTGAATGTCCTGCCTGCTAGTGCAAAACCAAAGTAACTTGATGAGGTCTATTTCTGTGCTTCTTTTCTTTCCACTTCCTTTTTGGTTAGTTCTTGAGACTAATGGGATAGTGTTTGAGAAGCCACATCAGCTATTTTTAGGTTTTTGAAATTGTGTTCATGTATGCCACCTACATACAGACACGGAGATATACACGGATCTGCTCTCATAGACAGTATAGAAAGCACAGAGACAGAAGTTCTTTGATGAACAGCCATGCATGGTGCATCACGTTTATCACAGCCCACAGTTGTGATAAAGAGCCTGCACAGACCCTCTTTTCTGTAGGAATCTGGTATTTCTGGCTGCTACTGTCTAGCTGAACTGGTGAATGCCAAACTCCAAGGCTGCATCAAGGGCAGAGAATTAAAGAAGCAAAGCATCTCCTAATAGGATTGCCATACAAATCTATTCCATATCTCTTGTTAACAAACGCAGAAATCATCTCCGCACTCTACACTTAGGAAATGTTAGATCCAGCTCCATCCTTTCATTTCACAAAAGAAGATACTAAGTTCAAATAAGGGGGAAGACATATTTCAGGTCACCTGATAGGACGGCGAAATACTTGAGGACAACACACTGGGCTCCAAACTTCGATTCTGTTTTTATTTTTTTTATTAAAGCATAGCTGTGTACATTAATGCAACCATGGGGTACAGTGTGGTGTTTTCATATACAATTTGAAATATTTTCATCAAACTGGTTAAATCAGTCTTCATCTCATTTTCTTAGTTATTGTGTTAAGACGTTTATATTCTACTTTTAGAAAGATTCACTTGTACCCTTGTGAGATAAACCATAGAGGTGATCCCTTCAATCACCCTCCCTCTACCCACCCCCTCCCTCCTCTCCCCTCCCCCTTCCACATATTCTTAGGCTATAATTAGGTTATAGCTTTTCTATGAAAGCTATAAATTAGTTTCATAGTAGGGCTGAGTACATTGGATACTTTTTCCTCCATTCTTGAGATACTTTGCTAAGAAGAACATTTTCCAGCTCCATCCATGTAAACATGAAGGAGGTAAAGTCTCCATCTTTCTTTA
>CAUYQV010159381.1:0-21533 GCA_963574575.1 Galagoides demidoff | reverse complement strand
ACTCCTGGGCTCAAGTGAGTCTCCTGCCTCCGCCTCCCAAGTAGCTGGGACCACAGGCGCCCGCCACAATGCCCGGCCATTTTTTGGTTGCAGCCATCATTGTTGTTTGGCGGGCCCGGGCTGGGGATTCGAACCCGCCACCTTGGGTGTATGTGGCTGGCGCCTTAGCCGCTTGAGCCACAGGCGCCGAGCCTCAGAAAGGCTTTTTTTAAAAGATAAAAAAACCCCCACAAACTGTAAGGATTAATATCCTTAATTTTGATTTTATAATTCAATATTTAAGACTTCCATCCAAGGAAGAGTACCATGAACGAAGTTAAGAGATAAATGAAAACTGGAGGAAGAAATTTATAATGTTTATAACTGGCAAGGAATTAATATCTACAATGTACAAAAACCACATGCACATCCCCCAAGGTGAAAGTCAGTGAATAAAGGGCATTATTTTTCTCCTCTTTTATTCTGTTCTCACTCCACATATGCTTCACAACAAATACTTTTTTTGTCTGCCTATCCCAGAAAATTAGTGCTTTCTTTCTTTTTTTTTTGTAATTAAATCATAGCCATGTACATTAATACAGTCATGGGATACAGTGTGCTGGCTTTATATACAATTTGAAATATTTTCATCAAACTGGTTAACATAGCCTTCATGTCATTTTCTTAGTTCTTATGTTAAGACATTTATAGTCTACATTTAGAATTATTGCTTTCTTATTGTTAGTCTGTCTCCCATTTTCTAGACTACCTAAAAAAAATTTCCCTCTTAACACTGTAAATTAGTGAAACTTTCACATGAAGGTAACCCACTAGAGAAATTCAAGACCTCTGGCTTGTAATTTTAAATGCCATATTATAATATACTATTAAGCAAAAGATTCTTGTGTTATTTGTTTGTTGGCCATTACAAATTTGAGTTGAGGCACAAAACTTTTTATGCTATGACATAAAGAGCACAAGATAGATGTTTGAAGGGAACAACTCACAGCACAAACAACCCCCACTGCTGCCCAGTGAGGAATGAGCTGGGACCCTTATCATAAACAAATGACTTTTTGAAAGTCAAAAACTTAATACCCACAATAAATTAAACTTACTAATTGTGAAGGGTTAGATTAGGGCCTAGAAACCATAGCTCATATCTCTCAGTATGCGTGGTGTCAAAACTCTTTAGTCATCTGACTGCAATTATCTTCTGCTCTCACCCTTCTCCCTTCTGCTCTGCCCCCATTCCCACAAGCTCTCAGTTCAATATTTCTTAGATCCTTGCTGCTTAAATGGTCCTGTACCAACCTGGAACCAACCCCACAGAAGCAGTGTTCACACATCTGGTTAAGGTGGACAACTGAGCATGTGAAGACAGTCAGTGGGGGAAGTCCCTCAATGACACCATCCCCTCTCACTCCTCACACCTTCCCCATTGGTATGCTACTGTTTAAAGAGCATTGTATGGACCAGTAATAGCATCTTCTTGTTAGAAGTGTATAACCTCAAGTCCTACTAAATCAGTCTGCTTCAATAAAATCCCCTGGTGATTCATGTGCATATTAAAGGTTGAGGTTCCTATATGTGCCCCCCCTTTATTTCAAAACAGAGTCTTATGATGTCGCCCTCAGTAGAGTATCGTGGAGTCACAGCTCATAGCAACTTCAAACTCTTGGGCTTAAGCAATTCTCTTGCCTCAGCCTCCCATGTAGATGGGACTACAGGCACCTGCCACAATGCCCAGCTATTTTTTTTTTTGTTGTTGTAGTTGTCATTATAGTTTAGCAGGCCCAGGCTGGGTTTGAATCTGCCAGTTCCAGTGTATGTGGTCAGCACCCTAATACACTGAGCTACAGGCGCCTGTACTTCCCTTTTGAAACTATTTCTCCTTTTACATGTCTCATGGCACACAAAAACATCCAACAACAATAATGAATGCCACTCAGCAAGACACAGTCACACATTGACAAAGATATATCTGTGAGACACTCATATACCAAGGTTATAAAACCTTACTGAGTTGTTTGTACAGTGCTGCCAGTGTAAGTGTATGGTGGCAAGTTTGTGAACTTGAAAGAACACGTAGTAAGAATAAGATGGAATGGGGAGGACGGTCAAAAAAAAGATGGAATCTGGCAGGCCAGGGCAGACATGACACAGCTGGTCTGGTCAGCTGGTCGGTTTAGGTCCTGCCTGACCTTTACCCTCTGTCTCCCATTCTTACTATCTTGTAAATTTAGCTCCCACCCTAAACACACCCATCTTGAGTAGTTTAGGTGGCTTGATTTAGGAGATTAACTTTTGAATTGGAATGTTGCAATGGGTCACTGAGTTATGCTGATTATTATTTAAAATTAGGGTTGATGTGGTCTTTGCTTTGAACTGTTATGTATAAAACTGTAATTTGGCTACTCTTACTGTTCTCCAGACTCACTGGCTTCTGACAAAGTTTGGTGGACCTATCCCCATCTCTGCATATTGCCTGACAGTAACAGATGGCTGGACCCTCTTTGTTCAATAACAAACTTAATTGTCATTCCTTGTATGATCACAGCTCCGATGGCCATTCTAGAAAAAGAGTTTCAAAATTGCTTGGAAGGGTGGATGAGGCACTGGCATTAGTGCATAGCTTCCCAAAAGAGTACATCAAAGGTGACCAGAGTGATAATTCAGCAATGAGGTTATGTAGGTACATTTCTAGGATGAGTTTGCAAATTTGTCAGCCCTCATGTCCCCAGATACATGTACCTCTTCTTCAGTTTTTTTATAGATTGTTACAGATGTGAGACTGTCTGCAGAATCTCCTTCAAATAGAGGAAGCTACTAAAAGACAATGACTGTTTATTAATCTTGTCTCTGTAAAACTAGCCATGTGGTTAGAATAAAGGCTTTGGGGACCCACATAGAAATCTTGGATCTGCTACCTACTCTGTGGGTGACCTCAAGGAAGTAACTTAAGTCTCTCTAAACCCATTTCCTCATTTCAAGAGAAATAGGACAAGACACGGAATCCTGAGTGTTCCAGAAGACAGCATGTTATGCAAATCAACCTAAGGATCCAGCAGGCCCTCAGGGTGACTTCTGGTCATTTTGAAATATAGAGTCTTTGTACACAGTAGATGTTCTTAATAATTGCAGTGTTAACTGTGAATAGTTACCCACTGGTAAGCTATTCAGTAGACTTGTCTTGGCTTTAGGAAACACTTTTAATAACAAATTTACTGATACCAAAAAATCCCCCCCAAACTGTATCCTAGTTTACAGTCCCCTCCTAAAGGGGTTGCTGTGCTGAGTGGAGTACTAGCATTTTGGAGCTAATAAGTTTGTCCCTTTATAGCAATTTTTCTTTGAATTTAAAAGGCTTTGATAAATTCTTTAGCATATATAATATATAATTTTTTAAACTATAACACTCTGCAGTCAAGCACAGTCTCACTTCTTCATCAGGGTCCACATCCTTCCCACAAGAACAGAACTGTGACATTTCCTCTCCTTTTCTTCTAAAAAGGAATCTAACCACATCACTGTCCTACCCACCTGCAATGACCATGACTACACAGATGAAATCATCCAAGCCTGTCTTTACCCAGTGGGACCTTTGATGAAACAGGTTCAAAAATAAATCATTTTTTTTTGCCTAATAACCTGTTGGAAGTGACTTTTAAAAGAGGGTCAATTATATACACATTATTACACATACATCCTTCTGTCCAACTGCTTTTATGAGGAGACGCCTATTAAAATAATCACCTTGCAGAATATTCTGTTCCCCAGCTAAACCTAGTGAGTTTTAAACACTTGCTTATCCAGAGTCTGGAACTTGGCACTTTTGCCGCTGCTATCTTTTAAGAGTAGGGATAGGCTGGGCGCCTACTGCTCAACTGGCTAAGGCGCCAGCCACATACACCTAAGGTGGTGGGGTCCAATCCAGCCTGGGCCCGCCAATAACAATGATGACTGCAACCAAAAAGCCAAGCGTTGTGGCAGGCGCCTATGGTCCCAGCTACTTGGGAGGTGGAGGCAGGAGACTCGCTTGAGCCCAGGAGTTGGAGGTTGCTGTGAGCTGTGAAGCCACGGTACTCTACCCAGGTGGACAGCTTGAGGATCTGTCTCAAAAAAAAAAAAAAAAAAAAAAGAGTAGGGATAAGACTCCTCTGGGAAGGAGGAGTCTGGGAAGAGGCTGTTGCCATGTCCAGATTGTCAAGTCAACCCCACTCAGCCAAATAAGGCTTTTGGGCGTGTGCCAGCGGCTGTCATCTCTACCATTTCTGAAGGGCACCACTCTCTTCCAACACAGGAGGCCACTTCCAGCTCTCAACTGGAGCCCAGGGCAATTCATTTTTCTTTTCCTTGGGTGCCAGTCACATATTTAACATCTGCAAAACATGATTGTGCCCTTGTAATGAAAAGATGGCAGCATGAACGGACCTGTCAGTCAGATGTGAAATCCTAGTGGGAAAAGACAGTGTCTTTCTCAGCCCTGAGTGCACAGTACCCCAGACACGGCTTGGTGCTCAGTATGTATGTCCCCAATGCCTCAACCCAGAAATTGTTGCAGGAAGACGAGGCCCAATGGAGAGAAAGAGCACCCAAACACCGTATTTAAGAGGAAAAAGGCTTTTACGCAGCCAGTGGAGCTACTGCATAGAATTCAAAATGGCCACGCTCCCGACTGGCTTGGTCTTTCCCTTTTTATCTCCAGTGGAAAAGTTCCAACCCACAGGTACCTTTCTCTGGTCCGTTTGCCTCAAACAGGAGAAGCTGTTCCTTCCCCCCCAGAACTACAGGATTTCACAGAAGCGGAAATTTCCAGGTCCTGGGAAATTACGTCTACAAATTCCTAAGAGCTGAGTGGCCACGGAGAGGACCCTGCAGGTGTATCCTTAGGGTCTCCTGTTCCCCTAGACACTGTTCCTGGGTATCCTCTCTCAAAATGACTAAAGAAATGGACAAATGGAAGGATGTAGAAACAAGAAATGAATGCATGGGAGAGCGAAGGAAAGACTAGAGAAATCAGAAGGGGAAGAAGGCAGGAGCCAGGGAGCCCCGGGTGCCAGGCCTGGCAGCAGGGGCGGTGGCCAAGGTGCATGGGCGACTCGGTGTTAGGGGTAAGCGCTGTTAACCTGAGCGGCCAGGCGGGGCGCTGCTGTCAGGACCTAACAAGGCCACAGGAGCCTAAGTGCTGACATCTGGAGACGATTTACTCACTTCCAAGGTTACTGTTGTAGGTAAGTTGGGGAACTGGACTCCCTGGTCTGATCAAGGACCCAGGACGCTGTGCACGCAGTGAAGTGTTGACTAGTTATAAATTTAGTCTAGAGTAAAAATGCTTTGAAGATATAACCACTTGAAGATAGGAAGATGCTGGTGTAACCTTGTAACCTATGAGGAGGGGTCGAGTAGTAACATCGCTGATGTTCACTTTGACTGAGAGTGTAAAAAGTAACAGTGGGGGAGGTGGGAGGCGGGGGGCGGGACGCTCTTTAAGGAGATACCCTCGCTGTTCTCTGGAACTGCTGACATTTCTGTAAACACAAGTGAAACTGTAGAGCTCTCAGTTGACTGGCTTGGGTGACGGGCGTTTGAACTCTTCGGTCCTTCGCCGCCGGTTCCCTTTTCCAGGCGCCTCTCCCCAGCCCTGCCTCCCTGCACTCACTGCGGAGCGGGAGCGGGAGCGAGCTGGGGCAGCACCGGGCACCTCGGACGCTGGCCCGCGGAGACAGGTGCGGCAGTCCCACCCTCGGGTCCCCCTCCTGCTCCAGGGCTCAGCCAGGCCTCGCGCGGTGGACGCGCCGACCCGGTGATGTGGAACCGCGCCTCGGGCTTGTCCTGCGACCCTGTCCCTGGTCCGTGCCCCACGGCCCGCCCCCATCCCTCCCTTCCAACCCACGGTCCGAGCCCGGGGCCCCACCGCCGGCCGCCCCGGAGACTGCCGCGCCCCCGCTCCAGTCCCCTGGGGCCTGGCTGCTGACACGTGGGCAGAGTCCCCGCGGCACCCCTCCCACGTGGGAGGCCGGGGGCGGAGACGGTACCCGGGCGGGGCGGGCACGCCCGGCCACGGGCCGCATCCTGCCCGGGGCGCACAGTGCCACCGGCTCGAGCAGGGTCCGCCGCTCCTGCTCTCGAGCAGGACGAGTCAGCGAAGGGGACCCCGACAGGAAGGGCTCCAAGTTCAGGGGGCGCATTCCCCCTGCGCAGTGAGTCGTTTCCCTGGCCCGAATCCCGGGAGCCCTGGAAAAGTTGCGAAGGAGGCGGCATGGCCGGGCAGCCTTATCGTTCTCCTCAGGCGAGGAGCCCAGAGAGGGGATCAGGTGTTTTCAGGTTAACTGCCAGGTGAGGCGTCGGGGCGGCAACTTTCGGGATACCCACTCTGGAGAAATCTTCATAAATCGATGGCTTTACTGTTCCAATCTGGAGCTTTACTGCTGCCTTGGGAATGCTTGTATTAACGGCTTGCAGTTAGTTAAATAAGTCTGGGCTTCGCCTTCCGGAACAAACAGGCCCTTTCCTCAGGTGGGAGGGCTGTCGTGTGGTTAACCCGGGTTCCTCTGCTTTTATGAAAGGGCGCCCAGTTCAGCCCGGCGGCGCTGCCAAGGGGCCCCTCCTGCCTGGTCACAGCTCCAGCCACCCAGAGCACAGCGGAGCCGGGAAGGTGAGCAGGAACGGGCCAAGGCTCCCCCTTCTCTGCTCTCAAAACAAATACAGTGCTGGGTTGTTAAACTCTCAGAATAGTATTAAGACTTTCCCGCTTTTCCAGCTCGGTATAAATGGACGTAGGGCCAGCAAGAAAAGCCAGAATCCATGAGAAAAAATTTCTTAATTTTTGGTCACTGCACAGATTAAGTATTTAATTCCCTGCAAATGGGAATAAATATTTTAGAGTGTTGGAAAAATTTTGAATTAGAAAACATAACTTTCATGCAAGCTCCTTTGGTTGAAGAACACACTTGGGTGTGTACACAAAAAGTTTTACAGGTGTTCAGATTCTCTAAATATCTGGTTGTACCGTACTGGCGGGAAACAGAAGATTCTGTGCTATTGTAAACTGAGAACGGAAGACAGGGGTATTGAGAGAGAGAAGAGGTTGTCCGTGGAGGTCAGGATGCCGATTCGGATATTTTATGGAGACGGGACCATCTTCATAGTTCTCCCGGGGAGTTGCATGTGAACTTGACGCTGAGAAGTCCCTCCCTACTTTGTGAGGAGCTAACCAAAAGCACACAAGTTTGGGGAATCTTGATAGCTTCTTCCTATTGAGTCAGAGGTCTCTTGACATTAGTTTATCTTCCTGTTCGTACCTGAAAAGGAGTCAAATTCTCCTTTCTGGGAACTTTCCACAGCCACACCCTTCTCCTTTAGCAAACCTTCCCTAAACCAGATTCTGTGGCTGGGCCCCTTTAAAAACAAGCACAGTTTCCCTGCTTCCCCTGACCACTCCCAGAGAGAGGCCATCAAAATAATGTCAATTTTCTTTACCTGCCTGTACCTCCCCCCCAAATGGGTTAATGCTCAGACAGTGTTTGAGATAGTCCTATTCTTTTCTCCCAAGGAGGAACATATCAAAAGTGTTGTTTTAAAAAATAAAACACCTTAGTGTAGCCAGTGATAAGAGTTGAGAGATAGACTTTGATCAGAGCGGCAGAGCACCCAGAACCGCCAGTGAGGAACGGTCATATTCACAAGCTAATCATTTTGGCTAGGTTTCTGTCGGTGAAGTGAAACCCAGAATAAGACAGTTCTTCAAACTTAGTGGGAAAAGAGGTCGATTCTTGTGGCTTCAGTTTTCAAAGTAAAAATAATGGCCAAAGAAAACTCTTTGGGCTTTCAAAGTCAAAGGTGGACACTCCTTTGGGGCCAGGCTCTTCTCTTTAGCTAAAGCTTAAGTATTAAGTTCCATGTGTGAGTTCTTGAGAGCTCTTGCATCACTCAGTAAGGGGTTCATAGGAAGTTATGGGTAGACCTTGTTTTATTGTACCTCACAGAGACTGGTCGTTACAAATTGAAGGTTTGTGGCAACTGTGAGTCAAACACACCTATCAGCACCAGTTTTCCAACAGCACGTGCTCACTTGGTGTCTCTGTGTCACGTAATTCTTGTGATCTGTCGTACTTTATTGTATCTGCTTGGATAATGTGCTCAGTGCTCATTGATTTTTGTAATTGTTTCCAGGTGCCATGAACCTTGCCCATATAAGATGCTGAACTTAATACATGTGATGTGTATTTTGACTACTCTACCCACCAACCACTCCCCTGTCTATCTTATTACTCTCCTTGGGAAATGAGGCTAGTTAATAAACCTTGGGAAATGAGGCTAGTTAATAACCCTACACTGGCCTTTGTTGAAGCTGAGATAGGCCCACAGGGAGGCCTCTTGTGTCAAACAGTTAGTCAAGGTTGAACGCAAAGGAGGGAAGAGAGTATGAGTGATCTGGCTAGAAGATCAAACCAGCCACAGCATGCCTTCTAGTCCAAGCCTAATCTAGAACCAGACCTTAACTCTCTTCAATTTTGTGAAAGCTGAAAGAGGTGAGGAAACAGCAGAAGAAAACTTTGAAGCTAGCAGAGGTTGGTTCATGCAGTAAAGGCAAGAAGTCATCTCTGTAACATACAAATGCAAGGGGGAGCAGCGTGTGGATGTGTAAGCTGCAGCTTGTGATCCCAGACATCTAGCTGAGATAATTGATGATAACAGCTACAGTAAACTAAAGATTTTCTTTTTTTTTTTTTTTTTTTTGAGATGGAGCCTCAAGCTATCCCCCTGGGTAGAGTGCCATGGCATCACAGCTCATAGCAACCTCCAACTTCTGGGCTCAAGCTAGTCTCCTGCCTCCGCCTCCCAAGTAGCTGGGACCACAGGCGCCCGCCACAAGGCCCAGCCATTTTTTGGTTGCAGCCATCATTGTTGTTTGGCGGGCCCCGGGCTGGGGATTCAAACCCACTACCTTAGGTGTATGTGGCTGGCGCCTTAGCTTATTGAGCCACAGGCACCGAGCCTAAACTAAAGATTTTCAAAGTAGACAAATAGCCTCCTATTGAAAGGAAATGCCACCTGGGCTCGGCGCCTGTAGGTCAAGTTGCTAAGGCGCCAGACACATACACCAGAGCTGGCAGGTTCAAATCCAGCCCAGGCCTGCCAGACAACAATGACAACTACAACCAAAACATAGTGAGGTGTTGTGGTGGGCGCCTGTATTCCCAGCTACTTGGGAGGCTGAGGCAAGAGAATCGCTTGAGCCCAGGAGTTGGAGGTTGCTGTGAGCTGTGATGGCACAGCACTCTACTCAGGGTGACAGCTTGAGGCACTGTCTCAAAAAAAAATAAAAAAGGGCGGCACCTGTGGCTCAAAGGAGTAGGGCGCTGGCCCCATATGCTGGAGGTGGCAGGTTCAAACCCAGCCCCGGCCAAAAACTGCAAAAAAAAAAAAGAAAGAAAGAAAGAAAGAAAATGCCAGCTGGAATATTCATAGTTGGAAAGAAGAAATCAATGCCTGCCTGATTGAACAGAGGACAGGCTGGCTCACTTGTTAGGGATTAATGTAGCTGGTGACATGAAGTTGAAGCCAATGCTCATTTGCTATTCCAAAAATCCTGGGGCACTTAAGAATTATGCCAAATCTACTCCGCCTGTACTCCATAAGTGGGAAAACAAAGCCTGGGTGACAGCAGAACTGTTTACAATGTGGTTTACTGAATGTGTTAAACCCACTGTGGAGACCTATTGCTCAGAAAAAAATATTCTGTTCAAAATATAACTGCTTATTGACAATGGTATGACCCATGAGTTCTGATGGAGATGTACAAGGGGATGAATGTGTTTTCATGCTAACATAACATCCCTTCAGCAGTCCGTGTCTTATTATTCTTTAATGTATTATTAAAGAAATACCTCTCATGAGGCTGTACATGCCACAGATTACGATTCCTCTGATGAATCTCGGCAATGTAAATGGAAACCTTTCAGAAAGGATTCATTGTTCCCAATGACATTAAGACCATCTCAGGTGGCTCATGCCTGTAATCCCAGCACTCTGGGAGGCTGAGGCAGGTGTATTGCTTGAGCTTAGGAGCTCAAGACCAGCCTGAGCAAGAATGAGACCCTGTCTCTCCTGAAAAGAGAAAAACTAGCCAGGCATTGTGGCAGGTGCTTGTAGTCCCAGCTACTTGGGAGGCTGAGGCAAGAGGATAACTTGAGCCCAAGAGTTTTAGGGTGCTGTGAGCTGTGATGCTATAGCACTCTAGCCAGGGCAACCAAGTGAGACTCTGGGAGATCAAAATGCCAAGATTAACAGGAGTTTGGAAGAAGTTAATTCCAACCCTCATAGATGGCTTTGAGCAGTTCAAGAACTTAGTGGATGAAGCACAAGCAGATATGGTGGAAATAGCTAGTGAACTTGAATTAGAAGTGGAGACTGAAGCTGTGACTGAATTGCTGCCCCCTATGATAAAGTTTGAACAGATGAGGAATAACTTCTTATGAATGAGGAAGAAAAGGGGTGTCTTGAGATGGAATCTATCACTGGTAAAGATGTGTGACCTTGTTCAAATGACAACAAAGAATTTAGAATAGTCTATGAATTTAGTCCATAGGTGGAAGCAGGACGTGAGACAACTGACTCTAGTTTTTACAGAGTTCTATTGTGGCTAAAATGCAGTCAAACAGCATTGTATGCTTTAGAGAAAGCTTTTGTAGAAGAAAGAGTTGCAGCAAACTTTATCCTTCCAGAAACTTCTGTAGGCACTCCAGCCTTCAGTAACCACCGCCCTCGCCCTGATTAGTCAGCAGCCATCAACACCAAAAAGATTATGACTTGCTGAAACCTCAGATTTTTGTCAGTAGCATTTCTTAGCAGTAGAGTATTTTTAAATTAATGCATGTAAATTTTTAAAAAGTAATAATAGTATTGCACGCTCAATCGATGACAGTGTAGTGTAAGCATAACTTTTTTGGCCCTGGGAAATCAAAAAAATTTTGTTACTTGCTTTGTGGAATATTTGCTTTATTATGGTGGTCTGGAACTGGACCCATCATATCTCCAAGGTGTGACTATAATTTTATTTCCAGACTTCATTTTCATTTTCAGACTGCAACATTCTATTCAGTGTTAAATGTGTAAAGTCATGTTTTTGGTTTATTTGTTTGCTTTGGCAGTCATTTGAGTTTCCTTCTTTCCACTTTTCCCAGCCTACTTCTAGCCAACCTTTCTTTTTTTTCCTTCTCTTCTTTTTTTTTGAGACAGCGTCCCAATATGTCACCCTCACAGTAGAGTGCTATGGCATCACAGCTCACAGCAACCTCAAATTCTTGGGCTTACGTGATTCTTTTGCCTCACTCTCTCAAGTAGCTGGGACTACAGGCACCCACCACAACACCTGGCTATTTTTTTGTTACAATTGTCATTGTTGATTTTAGCTGACCTGGGTTCCAACCCGCCAGCCTCGGTGTATGTGGCCAACACCCTACCCACTGAGCTATGGGCACTGCCCTAGCTAAGCTTTCTACTCTGTTTTGAGCTTGGGCCTTGGCCTCCTTTCCCTGGTGTGTACAGAAGAGACTGCTCAGGGGTTGTTGCCCATATTCCTTTTTCCTCAGTTGGGGGGTGCTGTTTACTTTCTTCTCTTTTGAGTGTTGTATTTTGTAATATTTCCTTGAATGTATCTCTATAGTCTCAAGCTAATACATCTGCCAGGCACTATTGGTGACTCATGAAGCAGAAAATTGTTGGAAATTCTCCTTGGTGTAATTCTAGAAGACCCACAAGTCAGATGGTAGACTTTAAGAAAATCACACTACCAGTACTAACTAGAGGGATTTGCTAGAGACACGGTGACTCTGTCACTAGCATCACAATGAACTGAGCTGGGGTAAAACTAAATTCCGTGCTTTGAGGGAAAAATGATTGTTTCTTTGTAGCTTCTTTTACTTTCACTTAGAGTCATCAGTTTGACTCCATTCAATCAGGAAGTTACTGAAAATGTTAAAGAAAGAAAAATGTTAGGAACTGCTGTCATGCCAGCCTTCTCCCCCAGCTTTACTGCATTTGGAATCCCATATTGCTGAGAAATGGAATTTGCCTTTACTTATCTGAGCCCCAGATAGCTGATTCCTCAGTGTTTTCACATGGAGTCTGGGTTGCACTTTACAAGTATGCCGTCTGCTTTCTTGGTGGTCTGAGGTAGCCAAGTGGCGATCAGAGATGGTTTTATAGGAACTTGGTCGCATGACTGTCTTTAGGGAAATTCCTATTCTTTTGTGGGTGGTATGGAAGTGGAAAATGAAAAGCCCCTATGGCCTTCTCTCAGGGTGCTTCTTAAGGTTGAAACCGGCCATCATTTATGTTCTGAGAGCTGTGCTAAAAAGGTCAACGTTTTCTTCTTTGCCTTTTTTTTTTAACTCCATCAACTTCCTTTCTTATACTTGTGGTGTGACTACCCCAGAGCCTCAGCTTGTTAGACTTTTTTTTTTCTTTTTCTCTTGTGACACGAATTGATCATGAGAAAATTAGTTCATAGTAGAAATTGGAGTGAGTGAAGCAATGGAATGGGAGTCGTTAAAATTGGTCCAAAGTCTTCCATCTGCTGGATTGTTCTTGGCATTCATCTTGGGCACAGGGTAGTCAGAAACACTGACTCTTAGTCTCTGTGGGTGGCTCCTCCACCCCCACCCATCTCACACAAACTGATCACAGTACATGCCAGACTCTTTAACTCATAATGTCTCAAGGATGCACACACGTTAATCACCCCAAACGAAGAAAATATGGAAAACTTGATGAAGAAAATTAAGGTTACCTATAGTAGTACTACTTCACAGAGATTACCAAAATGATGAAGAGTATATGTGTGTGGTGTGTGTGTGTGTGTGGCTGCGTTATCCACTTCTATCCTTCTTTAAATGTCTACATACATACATGCTAATACTTTTTGAAAACAGAATCTCAATACACCTATTTTGTAACTTTAAAAAACATTCACAAGATGCTACCGACATCTTCAAGTCAGGGCAGAGGTACACATAGAGCCGTAACTAACATTTTTGTAACTATTTTTTTGACTGCTATACTCTTACATTTGTAGTATAAATCTGCAGAATTTTGGTTCTTGAAACACAGATATTCTTATAGGTACTGCCCACGTGCTCTTAAAAGTTTAGATTTCCTCGGATACCTTTTTTTTTTTTTTTTTGCGTTTCATAAATAAAACTAAAGATAGATTTTTACCAATCTGATTATTAGTGAATCTACATTGTTGTTAAATGTTCACTGGCTTGTTGAGATCTTTCTTATATTAGATCATCTTTTTCTTGTTAATAATTTTGAAGCTCTCTATAGGTAACAGTTAATTTTGACTCTTTAAATACATTATGGCTATTTCTCTGAGTCTGTCTTTTAACTTTTTGAAGTCTTAAATTTTTATATTAAGATCTGTCAGTTATTTTCATGTCTTCTGAATTCTGTTGCAGTTAACAAGGCATGCTAAATAATTTTTTAAATTCTACAACTTATACTGGCATCAGTCTTAATCTTTTAATGTGCCTAAAATTTTTTTTTTTTTTGCATTTGGTTTAAGAGAAGACTCTTTCTCTCTCCCAAATGGACACTAAATTATGATGATAACAACACATTATATAGGTCATTGTTTGGAAGGATTTTAGGAATAATGAATAAAACAAAATAGAGTCTCTATCAGCAAAACAGACACCTAAATTATCCTAAAACACTTTAATGTATTTGGGCTATGCAAGACTCTTCCATACATGTTTAATTTGGTTTTCCAAATTAAAGTAGACTTTCTACTTTCAGGCTTTATTAATGTTGCTGTTGTTATTATGATGTACTAACTAAGGGGAAGTTCGTGTAATCAGGGCTGCTGTCTCATCTGTTGACTCATTTATTTTTTCCAACAAATAGTCATTGAACTCTTATTATGTCATTGAACTATTATTATGTGCCTGCTGTATGCTGGGTTATACAATGATGAGCAAGACCAATCCTCCAGGAAATTCCTGTAGAGAGGGCCAACGAAGATGGTGGTCTTGATTATAAAGGAAATAAAATGACTTTAGAATCAGTAGGGGAAGCACATTGAACAGAGTCATCAAGGAGCCCAAACCAGACATGCAAAGAACTGGGGGAACAGCACTGGGGTATGGGGAACAGCAAGTGAACCCTGCAAGGTGGGGATGTTCCATGGTCAGGAAGGAAGCTACGGCACAGTGAGGAAGGGGAAGGGAGGTGTGGAGGGAGTGAGCAGGAATCTTTTAGGCCATGGTAGGAGGGTTGGGTTTTACCCTGAAAGCAGGGAAAGCCCCTAAAGGGTTTTAAACAAGGAAGTGACTTGTTGTTTATTGACAAAGCCTATCTCTGAAACAGGGAAGTGCCTTCTGACTTATGCTTTTAAAATTACCCCTCTGGCTGCTAGGCGAAGAATTGGGAGGCTCTTGCACCTGTCATGTGAGAGATGACAGGGTGTGAACCAGGGAGGCTGCAGTGCATGTAGAGATCAGGGACCCCTCTGTGATGTCTTTGAAGAGAGACTTGATGAATTGGATGTGAAAAAAAGAGGGCCAGCTCAACTAAGCCTTAGAGCAGGGCTCCCACACTTTGCTGCCCATTAGAATCTCCTGGGAAGCTTATCGAAATCCTCATGCCCAGTGCACAGCTCATATCAATGAAATCAGACTGTTTAGGGGCTGGGAGCTAGGAACTGAATTTTTTTTTTTAAATCCCCAGGTAGTTCTCTGCAGCCAAGCAGAGAATGACTGAATGGACTAGCGATTGCAGCTGGTGCATCTGGATGAATGTGCACAGATCAGTGTGTTGAGCCCATATGTAGAGGAGCCGATGGAGGACAGATTTCAGAAAGAGCTGGTATAAGGGAGTTTGTTCAAGAGATTTGCTGGAGATGCAAAAGTGAAAGTCCACATCTGTGGATAGTATGTAAAAGTCACAGGATCAGACAAGTTCTTCTAGGATGGAGGGTGGCAGAGAATAGAAGAGCCCTAGGCTACGCCCCGAGGCACTCTGGCTTCTAGGAGTGTGGTGTGCTGGAAGCAGAGGACAGAGGTAGCTGTATCTAATGCTGCTGAACCACTAAGCTTAACAAGCATTTGTTGGAACCGACAGAAGGAGATGGTTTGTTCAGAGCATTTTCAGTGGAGTAATAGACATGGAAACCCAGTGTTTACAGAGAATCTGAACTACAAAGATACCTTGAGTACAGTAAATGTTGGGTTCATTCCATCAGATGGCTTTACTTGTTTGTTTTTTACTTTTATTTTTTTTAATTCAGACAGAGTTTCACTTTGTTGCCCTCTGTAGAGTGCTATGGTGTCACAGTTCACAGCAACCTCAAACTCTTGGGCTTACACGACTTTCCTGCCTCAGCCTCCTGAGTAGCTGGGACTACAGGTGCCCGCCACAATGCCCAGCTATTTTTTTTTTTTTAGCAGGCTGGGGCTGGGTTCGAACCCACCAGCCTTGGTGCATGTGGCCGGCGCCCTACCCACTGGGCTACAGGCGCCCTGTTTTTTACTTTTTATTTCAATAACATAAATATGTAGAAGTTTCTTAAATTTGTGGACTAGGATGGCTGTTTGCCAAAATGTCAAACATTTTCTAAAGAGAGAAGTTATGTTTGAAGTATGAGTATACTTGAACATAACATTTTTTATTCCTTCCTGATCACCTTACAGGCCATTGCTCCTTAAAAATTATTAATTCAGGGATCAAGAAAGAAAACTGGACAGAGGGATCAGTAAAGTTGGATTCTTACAATTAGGGAAAGTTGCAACATTTATTTGTAAAATGAAAGATAACAAAAGGTAACCTCTAAGGTTGCAGTTTTCAAATGTGGTTGTGCATTAGAATCAGATGGAGAAACGTGAAAATAATCCCTGTGCCCAGGCTGCACCCACATCAGTTAGGCCAGAATTGCTTAGGGTGGAACCTGGACACCCGTATTCTTGGGGCTGCTCCGGTGAGCCAGTTTGCAGCCAAGTTTGAAAACTGTGGTTCCAAAGTCTTGGATAGCCCCAACACTGAGTTGTTTTATGCTTTGGTATTAATGCATTCCTTCCCCTCAACAAAATCGGGAAGAGGAGAGGAATGGAGACTGGGCTGGAAACTTACAGTATCTTTCTCAAGAAGTCTCAACACTTGCTTTTCAGGTCTCCTTTTATGGGAAGTGACTGAAAGACGTTCTCCATAAAATGAGAGTGGAGGAAGGGGCCAACACAGGATCCAGGAAATAGGGAATCCAACTTTGGGAGGGGTCACAGGACTTCCCACAGGGATGGCCTGGAGTAGGGATTAGAAAGCAACCAGTGTAGGTTCAGGGAAAAGGATGAGGGCTGTGGGAACTGAGATCTCCAGGAAAGAAAGGAATGGACAGAATACACCTGGCTCGGGTGTATTTAGGATGCTGTCCATCAGTCAGAGTCTGGTGATAAGGTCATTGTGGGTATGCAGAAAATTAAGCAAATGGAGAAGAAAGCAATTCATTCTAGAAAAAAAACATTTTTTTTACAAGGAAGAATATAATATTACAAGGCACTAATAGTGCAACTGTGAAGATTTTTGCATATTCATTTCATAAAATCTGAACGTTTATCATAACTTTTATTAAAACTATATTGGGAAGGTAAGTAGTAATGTGTGTGTTGGTGGAGAGAGGCAAGGATAAGGGTGAAATCTGTATTGGCTGAGAGAGGATACAAATTGATACTACCTGAAAGAGAAAAAAATAGTGGCATAAGTATTATTTAGAAATATTAAAGCAAATGACTGGGGAAAAACAGATAAAAGTAGTTGCTTTAAAGGAGCAGAAATCAGCAATGGGGTTCATTGTTATTCCTTGAAAATTTTGTACACAATCTCACATTTGTTTGGGGGTGAAAAGAAAACCAGCTGGGTGGTAGGTGGGACTAGATCCCGCAGAGCTACCCGGATGTGGGTTCCTGGTTTGGGGGCCTGGGAGGCTGATTGTACCGCTCACTGTGATGACTGTACAGGATGAAGGACGGGGTTAGGAAGTGGTTTGCCCTGTCTGCTCCATCCCCTACGACCGGTGGCTTGTCCTGTCTCTGCTCCATCCCCTACAACCAGTAACAGACAGTTGTGAACTAAGAAACAAAACAACCAAAACCATTCTGTTCTGTTCCATTACACCAACACATGGCATCTGAAGACATTTGGAAGGAAAAGATGACCATCCAGATTATTTTTTGGTTTTTTGTTGGAGCCAGAAGAAAAACTTCTATTTCTTCAAAGATGGGAAACATCAGCTGGAAAAACAAAGAATAAGCACATCCAGGGTTTGCTGGGAGCTCGGAAACCCAAATATATTTTTATAATTTGTCTCCATCAGTTAAAAGAACATCCACCCTTTCTGAGTGTATATTCATTTATATATTGCATGTGAGGCCATATGTAGAAGATAAAATGAACATTTTAAGGGATTAGATAAGGATATTAAAATAAACTGCCCAGGGTGGGGTGAGGTGGCTCACACCTGTAATCCCAGCACTCTGGGAGACCTCTGCATAGGAGTAAAAGCAAGTCCGGTCCTCTTGTCAAATGAGATAAGGATCACACAAGCCACAGGCAATAGCTGCCAGGGCGATTAGTATATTTGCTTTCAGGATTTCATCATCACAGAAACTAGCATGTGCATTTCTCTGGGGCAAAGGTCAAGAGCAATGTCCTGTTCATAGGGATTTATGACCCTAACAAGGTTAAGAATCACTAGTAATTTTTTTTTTCATAGACATTTTTAGTCATTGGTTTCACAGGGCTAAAGTTGTCGTCGGTCATAAGGTAGCTTCAGACTTAGCCAACATCACGCAGTCCTGGTGATCCGGGAAGAGAGTAGGTTTTCTTACTAACTGACGGTAGCTTTGATGTGGTTTCCTCCTGTTTTCTCAGGCTGCTTTCTATGTTCTGTTTTCTTTTCCATTCTGCCGCCTCTAGCTTTTGTTTAGCCCACTGTGTGGGTAACTTTTCATTCTCTTCTAGATCTTGTTCCTTTAAATACTCTGGGTTCTTTTCCTTTGATATTTTGGTCTGAATGATCTGTTCATAAATCTTATAAAAATCAAGACCATGCCTTTCCTATAATCTCCTGAAGCATAAGTGACCCGTAAGAGTCATGATTGCCCTTAGTCATTTCATGGAATTGATGGGTCAGTCTATTCCTTAACCATGACAGTTAAGGGTGCAGTCGCTGTCAGTCCCCTGATCGTGAAACTGCAAGTTAGCAGCTCTTTGTGCTTCTTTTAACCTGTCGGTGATTTTCATATTTGTGATGGATGTTGCAGTATTTCTCCTGTTCGCTGACCTAATTCCTGCTTTTGAAGTTGGGATTGCAGCTTTCAAGTCTCCTGTACCAAACACGCAGGCAGTGCTCAGCATCGGAAGATGTTGGGTAGACGTGTGTCAAATGCAGGAATGCTTTAGTCCTATCGTATTATCTCTTTTAAATTTTTCTTTCTTTTCACTTTGCACCATTTTTTCCCACCATTTTATTTTGTTATAGCAATAAGATGCTTAAGGGTGTGAGAGTGTGTGTGTGTGTTTGATACATCTATCAGGGTAAACCTACAAATTGGGGAGGGGGGCAAGAAAGAGCACACAGAAAAGTCAAGTTTAGGAAGTTCATTATTTTCCTTAAGATATCAAAATTTTTGAACTAACATATTACCTTTTCCTCATAAGTTTAAATGTTATTTTAAAACTTAAATTTGACTTATTAAAAAATACCTATTCATCACGTATATTTATGATTCATATTCAGTTTTTCTTTATTTCTATCATTCTATCCATATTTGATTAGTGCTACCTTAAATTCCCCCAATTAGCTTATGTACTCTTTTTTTCTTTTTCTTTCTTTCTTTTTTTGAGACAGAGTCTCACTTGGTAAAGTGCCTTGATGTCATAGCTCACAGCAACCTCAAACTCTTGGGCTCAAGCGATCCTCTTGCCTCAGCCTCCCGAGTAGCTACAGGTGCCTACCACAAGGCCCAGCTATTTTTAGAGATGGGGTCTTGCTCTTGCTCAGGCTGGTCTTGAACTCATGAGCTCAAGCAATCCACCTGCCTCGGCCTCCCAGAGTGCTGTGAATACAGGCATGAGACATGGTGCCCAGCCTTTCATGGACTCTTGAGGGAAACATTTTTCAAGCTAGTTAGTTTCCATTTTTCTTATCTTCCACATGGCTATAAGTATAGCAACTGCTCCATAAATACCCAACTGGAACAATTTCTGAAAAGATACTGTAGTATAAATAATGTAACACATTGAGCAATCCTGATATTTATTGTTTGCTACTTTTCACCTTTTTCTTTTCTTTATCTGAAACTTTTTATTACTTACTAATCAAGTGTCTTAGAAGCCAGATGTGGTGGCTCATACCTATAATCCTAGCACTCTGTGAGGCTGAGGCCAGTGGATTGCTTGAGCTCATGAGTTCAAGACTAGCCTGAGCAAGAGCAAGACCCTGTCTCTACTAAAAATAAAACTAGCCGGGCATTGTGGCACATCTCTGTAGTCCCAGCTACTCAGGAGGCTGCGGCAAGAAGATCACTTGAACCCAAGACTTTGAGATTGCTGTGAGCTACAATTACACTAGGGCACTCTAGCCAGAGCAACAAAGTGAGACTCTGTCTCAAAAGTAAAATAAATAAATGAAAAATTTAAAAAAAAAGTTTCTTAGGGCAACATTAACATCAGTTATCATTTCTTGAACACTTAATGGCCATGTAGTCAAAGGAACCAGAAGAGTTAACTGAAGCCTCTTGAAGCTCTTGGGCTGTATCAGGCACTATTTCTCTTTCCAGTGTGCCCAGTGCATACTTCACGACAGCTTTTAACACCTCTATCAGCCCCTTCTCTGCTCATGTTTCTCTCTCTCCCTGGACTGAGCTCCTGGAAAGCAGGAAACTGTCTACAGCAGAGCTTGGTCACAAGGTGCTCTCTCTTCACTTGAAGACCTTGTTTTGCACGGTTATTGTGAAGACCACCTCTCTGTTTTCAGTCCAGCATTTCTCACTCGGAGGCTGTGTGTGGGGGGGTCCTGTGACCTTCTTCCCTGGGATCTAAGAATTCAATGCACACCTTTTCACATGGTCTTTTCATTTTATCAAGTGGGAAGCCCGTCATGAATCCTCAGAGGCGTACTTCCGCAGCACTGACCCACTGACGTGATGGTGGTTGATTCTAAATTCAGCACTGCTCAGACAGGCCCACAAAGGCTTCTTAGGGTGTTCTGAGGTCTGAGAGTTCACATGCGAGAGTGTTGCTCTCAGGCACAGTTCAGATGCCACCCTCTTGGAAATGCCTCCCTCAACAGGACCAGTCAGGTGCCCAGGTAACACTCACCACAGGCATGAGACATGGCGCCCAGCCTTTCATGGATTCTTGAGGGAAATTCTCACCACAGTGAGTGTTATGATGGAGGCTTTCCCACCAGCTCTCTGAGTCCCACTGCCCAGAGTCAGAACTTTGCTTCAGAAATACTTTTCATACTTACAGGCCCTCACAGGACTACTTGATGAGTGTGTATGGACCAGGCTGTCACCTCCAGGGACCTTAGTCAGCACAGGCTTGCTCAGGAGAGTAAGTGCTCATGAAGTTGCTCAGATTGAATAAAAAAGAATCAGGACAAACACATTTTTATTTTTATTTATTATTATTATTTTGGAGACAGAGTCTCACTCTGTCACCGTGGGTAGAGTGCCATTGTATCATAGCTCATAGCAACTTCAAACTCTTGGGCTCCTGCTATCCTCTTGCCTCAGCCTCCTGAGTAGCTGGGAGTACAGGCTATTTTTAGACTATGCCACAATGCCCGCCTATATTTAGAGACAGGGTCTTGCTTTGGCTCGGGCTGGTCTTGAACTCTTGAGCTCAGGCAATCCACTGGCCTTGGCCTCCCAGAGTGCTAGGATTATAGGCATGAGCCACTGCACTAGTCCTGACAAACACATTTTTAAAGTCTTCGATTTATTTTGAAATGAGACTCATGGTGGTAATTGATTTTTCATTTAAAAGTTTTTTCTTTGTTTCTTCAAAAATTTTCTTACAGATATTTTTACTGTGTTGTTTGTCTTTAAAGACAACATGTGTGAGCTGGGGAAACCACAAACTGTTTCCTCTGCTCTCACACCACAGCCACAATTAGCTCCGAAGACCTCTGGGACCAGATATGTGGGGCCGTCTCCCCACCGACAGGTGCTTGATCAGGTCTGCAGCGGAGACCACCTGCGTGTCTTCTAATTCATTTCTGCTCTGACACACAGACAGATCCCACACACTGAGGGTTCAGTCTCCATTCTGTCCCCTTTCAGACACCAGCCATGAGTCTGGCCTCCAGAACTGCCTGCCTGGCTTCAAGTTGGGGTTCTTTTTCTTTATTAAATGATAGTTGTGTACATTAATGCAATCATGGGGTACAGTGTGGTGTTTTCATATACAATTTGAAATATTTTCATCAAACTGGTTAACATAGCCTTTATGTCATTTTCTTAGTTATTGTGTTAAGACCATTTATATTC
>CAUYQV010159379.1:0-43592 GCA_963574575.1 Galagoides demidoff | reverse complement strand
TAAGTGGGCTATTGGTTCTTTATGGGTAAGGAGGTGGTACCCTTGTTCCAGAATCCACCTGTACACTGGGGCTCTGGTGCTCTATGGGTAAGGAGGTGGTACCCTTGTTCCAGAATTCACCTATACGCTGGGGCTCTGGTGCTCTTGTGGGTGAGGAGGTGGTATCTTTGTTCCAGAATCCACCTGTACACTGGGGCACTGATGTTCTCATGGGTAAGGAGGTGGTACCCTTGCTTCCCGAATCTGGTGTACACTGGGGTACTGGTGCTCTCGTGGGTAAGGAGGTGGTACCCTTGTTTTCATAATCCACATGAGGACTGGGGCTCTGGTGCTCTCGTGGGTAGAGAGGTGGTTCCCTTGTTTCACTCTGACTCTTGGGAGCTCATCAGGGGCTGGAGAGACTGAAAGGCAGGATTTGGGAACTCTTGAGTTGGGGCTATAATGCCAAGTAACAGCATTGAAACTAACACTCTGCAACATAATGAGGGGACATACCAGGAAACGGTAAGACTACTGAGGTCAGGGAAAAGAGCAGTGTAACAGAGAGCCATGGAGGCTGATGCACATGGCCTGGTGAGCCCTACACAGCCACAGTGGAAGGAAAAGTGGTCAGTTCCAAAGCTCTTAAGATTAAATTACCTGCACTATGAGGTGAGCTAACACTTGGCACTTAACTCTTAAGATGGTTCTCAGAAAGGGTTTTATAACAGGGGCATTGAGAAATATAGATGGATGAGATCCTTATCGCACTTACTATCATACTGCAGTCCACTTTGCTGTGGCCATTTCTTGCAGGACCTGTTGATAGAAGCCAAGTATATAACATTTAAGCACTGACCAGTGAAGGCAATGGCATGTGAGCCAGGATAACACGGCCAGCTCCGGGGCAGGAAATGGCCCCTATTTTTCCATCTCAGGATCACTCTTTCTTAGGAGGAAGGGAATTAGCATCTTTTTGTTTTAGGTATTGTGCTAGGTCCTTTATGTTGATTATTAAAATATAACCTTGAAAACCATATGGAATATTGTTACAAGTGAAAACCCTGGTGGTCCAGAGAAGTAACTTTCTCAAGGTTACCTATCAACAGAGGTAAAACTCAGATATGTCTTCAAAGTCATCCATTTTTGCCTCAGCTCTTTCTACATAGAGAATAACAGAGTGTTTTCCCTGAATCAAGCAGTGAAAACATCTAAAACTCAATTCATTTAGTAAAACAAAATTTAGGGATTCTTTTTCCCTCTGGTTTCTTGGGCTATTTAACTGAAATGACCAATCAACCAATATTTCAGTATGGCATGGACTAAATAACCCTGTCTGTGTGCTGGGTAGCCACCAAGCTTCCCCAAAGGCAATTATGCCCAAGCACCACTTGGTATAAAATCATTTGCATTAGTTGCTGTGTCTAGCAGTTACAAGAGTGATAAGAAACTACGTGTTTGCTTATATAGCTTCTTATAAAATTCATGAGTACCTCCTATGGGCAATGCCCTGTACTAGGAATGGTTGGCTATACAAAGAAATATACAACATATAAAAACAGAAAATAAACCTTACATTATAAGCACGTCATCACTATACATAAGTAAAATGCAACATAACTGAAGCTACTAAAGCCCACATCATCCCTTGAGGGGAAAAAAGCCACATTTAAAAACCTCTCATCTGTTTTCAAATCTACTATTTATTGTCAGTATGCAGAGACTTCTGAAGGAGCTGGGCAGAGGAACAGTAAAAAGAATCTCTCTGATGGTGGCATGAAAGGAACGTGAGCTAGAAAACAATAAAGCAGGAGATTGTGAAAAACCTCGGCAACTCAGGAAACCCACACACCACAGACAAAACCCCACAGCAATGTTAGAAAGTGTTTTTCTTGCTCTAAGAGGCGGTCACCAGCAGCCAAAATATTTTTAGAGGAAATAGCATCTGTCTTTTCAACCCACTGAAGTTAAGGTGCACTTGCCCACTGTAAACACAGCCAGAAAGAAATGTAAACTGTACGTCATTGATACCTTTAGTTCTTTAGCTTTCCATTCGCCCATCTGCAAAATAACATATTGGACAGACAGTTCTAAGAGCTCATCTAGCTCTGATGTTCCAGAATTCTATGGGTTTAGCTGGCTGGTTCTATAAGCAGTACTGACAGTTTTTTTTTAATCTTTAAAGTCAAATATTTCCCACCCCCACCCCCAAAATGTTCATTTTGTTGGATATGATCTTAACCACATTTTATATACTTTGTCTCTTTGTCTGTCCTTGTATCTCCAGTGTCTAGCACTCCTTATGCCTGGTATACTGTAGACCCATCATGTACTATTTATTAAACTGTCCTCTCTTCTTGCAACTGGAAATCTTCCTGGGGTTTCAGGCACTGTATAGGAGAGGAGTCAACACTGTTCCTTCTACAATTAGGCTGGCTGTTCTCCTAATATGAACTTGTAGGGGCATATAAGTGGTACCTCTTCTAACTCGAAGCACACTTAGGGACCTGCAGTGGTCTTTAACTAGGAAGTGTTTACTCTGAACATCTGTGTGCCTTCCTCTAGATAAAAAGCAAAACAAATAAACAAACAAAAAAACACTAGTGACTCTTACTTATGTTCCTTTTAGTTAAGAAATAGCCTGGGGGCAGGTCCTGTGACTGAAAGGAGTAGGGCACCAGCCCCATATGCCGGAGGTGGCAGGTTCAAACCCAGCCTTGGCCAAAAAAAAACTGCAAAAAAAGAAATAGCCTGGGTATGGCAGCTTAGCCTGTAATTCTAGCACTTTGGGAGGCAGAGGCAGGAAGATCACTTGTTTGAGGCTGGGAGTTAATCTCATAGTAAGATCTCATGTCTATATGTCCCCCTGCCCCCCCAAAAAAGAAAAATTAGCTGGGCATGGTGGTACACACCTGTAGTCCCAGCTATTCAGGAGGCTGAAGGAGGAAGATTGTTTGAACCCAGGAGTTTGAGGTTGTGAGCTATAACGATGTTACTGCACTTTAGCCCAGGCAACAGAGTGAGCTCCTATCTCAAAAAAATAAAAATTAAAAAATGTTCAAAATGAAAATATTCAAATTATTCTGAGTCAGCAAAGGGAGTTATTGGATATTTCTTTGTATAGTCAACCATTCCTAGTACAGGGCATTGCACATAGGAGGTACTCAGTATTTTGGAGATAGTTAGGGTCAGTGAATCAGTAAACACCATAATCTTTTTAAGCACAGCTTCCTAGACCTTCTGTGGCTATGAACTCTCCCTTCCTCCTTCCATATCCTACCATGGGGTCAGGGGGTCAGATGCTCCTTCTTTCTCTGAGTCTCTTTAATTACAAACACCTCCTCTCCAAACCTCTCTTGACATTTGGCCACATCATTAACTCCTTCCACTCAAAGAAGAGTGGATTTGCCGTAGGAAGGAAGCAGGAAGCTTACCACCTGCTGAGAATCTCTCTGATGGTGGCATTAAAGGATGCCACCCAGAGCCGGCTAGTGACTGCTTCTTACTCACCCATTTGAGTTCTGCCAGGGTCTCCTTTGTGAAGGATATAAAAAGCTATTCACTTAAACCTCAGAGGAATTAGGTGAAAGAAGGAAAGAAAGAAACACAATTTCCATTATCTTTTCAAATGTGGCTAAATGCATTTCAGTCCTTTATGTTTCCAGAAACTGTTTATAATGCACTTTTCTCTATTCCAGGTCACTAAAATGCCTGCCCTGGCCTATGTGGTTCTGGCTCAGACATTCCAGTATTAGGGGAAGATGAATACAGCAAAAAACAAAGCTTGCTGCCTGTGTTACCCAGCAGTTAGAAAGCACCTCTTCCACGCACGCCACGCCTCCGCGTCTCCTGATGGTCTTACCTCTAATCCCTTGGCATATGTGAATACTAAATCTCTAAGAAGTGCTTTCTGTTTGAGGATGAGCTGCATCATGGCCCCTGCAGGCCTCCCTAGACAGCATTCTCTGAGCGTTCTAGGAGCCCTGCCCCATGGACTCAGGCAACACTGTGGGCTGCCTGCCCTAGCTGGCCTAGAGAGCCTCAGGAACCACGGCTGGTATCCACACATGTGAACACCCACTACATATCTCCCATTCCTGTTTGTCAGCTAAGGTTCCATATGTCCAGACTGGGCGGCATCCCCAAGCTACGCTGCCAGTCAGGATCCTAGCCACCCTTAGGACAATGGTCTCATGTGACTACACAGCTCTGCCCGAACACTTACATCTTTCACGAACAGCCTGTCCCTAAAGCTCTTTGTACAGAGCTGAGATCAACCTTTCACAGCTTTCCTCCTAGCAGTCCTAATTCTGTCCCTGAAACAACAAGTACACTCTCTTTTCATCATGAATTATTTCTTTAAAACAACGAACAAAACCAAAAAAAGCTTCATTGTATATGGAAGAATACAGAAACTAGGTGAAGTGAACTGGCAGGATCGAATTGATAAAAATAAAGTATCTTTTATGAACCAGTGAAATAGCAGTGACAAGACGTTTCCACCAATCCCTTGCCTGTCCAAATGTCCCAGTGGGATGACAGACCCTTAGGATTCTCCACGTGGGCAGACCACCTACTCTGAGGAAGGGCCCATGTTGGTGCTCACAAGATCCAGAGATGACTAGCATGGGATTCTCATCCTCAACATCTCACGTGCTGCTAGAAGTAAACATAACACAGTGTCCACTTCTTATTCATAGAACTGCTAGTCAAGGAATTACAGGCTACTCGGTGCTTTTGAGATGATGCTTTTAATGGATTAATTATTCATTTAAAACTGAAGCAAAGGAAATCTAGGGAAGTCAGTACCAAGTTCTGGATATACCAGGGAAAACTGGTGCTTGACCGAGGGGAAACACCCAGGTTCTGGGCCGGGACTCTACCCCAAAGACTGGGAGCATCTTCCTGCGTGGCAGCACACCCTGACTCCCCTAGTAAGACCCTCGGTTACGCTGGCTGGTGCGAGGGCCTTTTTTTGAGTGGGACTGAGTTGAGGGGTCCGCTTGACTCAGAGTCTTTGACTTCCCAGCCTTTTTCTCCTCTCCAGCACAGGGGAGTTCCTATTTTCAGCATGAAATTAGCATAGAGATGAAACCATTTCAGGGAACATAGAGTGCGTTGACACAGGAGACATTAAGTTTTCCATTTCAAAAGTAAAAAAGTCTTCCTTTTTCCTTAAGACCCCAAAGCTGCCACTTAATTTGTGTTCAGGTTGTACTTCCAGCGCAGAGCTGCAGGCAGTGGGCCAGTGAGCAGGAGGACCCAGAGGAACAGAGGAGAGTGAAGGGTGCTGAGAAGGGCTGGGGGCGCATTAAGAAGGGCCACGCCATGGGTTATGAATGGAGCCATGGACCACGGGGACATTTAAGTGCCCGCAGGACATGGCCCTTGGCAGTGTGCAGACAGTTCGTTCTTTGCACCTCTACACTGACATGACCCATGAGCAAACAACAGTGCCGGGTAAGTCTCCCCTTGGGCGCTGCAGGGCAGGACCTGGTCCAGCTCAACTGCCTCTGTGTCCTTGGCTCCCCTCACATCATTTCAGACATCTTCCTTGGTGTTTTGGACAGCATTTTTCTTCATCTCGCTTCCCACTGGAAAAAAGATTCTAAATAGCTGGGCTGGGACAAATGACAAATCTGCCGTGGAGTCCGCGCCACCCCTTCTTCCACACCAACTTTTGTCTTTTTTTAGGTTTTCTCACATCTTTCCTCTCCGCTCTTTTCAGCTCTCAAGTCCTCTCCACTTTTTCTTTAGTGGATTGCCTCTGATCTCATGGAAAAACATTCTCTGAGTCATTAACAGTACGAGACGCTGAAGAAAGCCGCCTGCTGGTGGCCCCAAAGGCAGGCCCTCTGCAAGGGTGATGTCAGGGCTTTTCAATTAAGGGAGCACAAAGGAGCTCAGAGAAGTGCCAAATCTTTACCACAAATAATCCCATCCAAATAGATTTGAGGAGGACTTTTTTTGAAATTTTAATCATCTGACTCCACTGCTGACTATTTAAAACAGCCAAAAAAGAAAGTGAGTTTATTTGTGTCAAGCTAGCTAAGAAACGTCCTACATCAATGGGCCGTTCGGGTCCTACAGGGTGGGGTGGGAGCTTGTTACTAATGCAGAGGGAAGAGATACTGGTTATTACATGTATGGGTGACACTATGTAAAAATTCACACACTATTAATATAAAAGTTTATTACTGTGGACCATATTAATTTAGACATTGTGAAAATCAAGACATAGAAAAACCTACTTTTAGACTTGTATGTAACTAAAATGAAAAGGGTTTCCCAAATGAAACTGCCAACAAGTGGAGGCAGTAGAAGATAACAGATGCCTGAAGCACCATCACCGCACTTGAGACGATGTAACAGAATTAAGTACTTACTTATTATGTGTCAGCATTGTTCTCAGGGCTTTATTAAATTAGCTCTAATCTGTACAATAATCACATGGGCTGGAGAGTAATAAATGCCTATTTTATAGAGAAGTAAACTGTGGCACCAAGAAGTTGTACCTGCCCAAGGTTATACATGACCAGCCAGTGGCAGGGCCAGCATGCAAACCCAGGTGGTCTGCCCTGAGAATTTGCCCTCTTGACCACTGCACATACCAATTACATGCTGCTAGCTTTTCATCAAAGGACCTGAAAAGTGACTACTTTGAATAACTTTCTTAGGCAATTACAGTTTTGACAAATAACTGAAAGTAGACTAACCTGTTTTTACACACATTTAGGTGAATGTAGAGACACCTGTTCCCAAGTTAGTTCAAATGGTAAAGCCAGCAAGAGGCGTGGCCTCAGTAGGGATTGTCTCCTCCAGGGCTCTACATGGAGAAGGATGGGGTGGGAGGCTCCTTCAAAAGTAAGTGGCAGGAAAGGGGAGAGGGAGGGGAGGGGAAGGTGGGAAGGATGGGTAGAAGGAGGGTAATTGGTGGGACCACACCTATGGTGCATCTTAAAAGGGTACATGTGAAACTTACTAAATATAGAATATAAATGTCTTAACACAGTAACTAAGAAAATGCCATGAAGGCTATGTTAACCAGTTTGATGAAAATATCTTAAATTGTATATAAAACCAGCACATTGTACCCCATGACTGCATTAATGTACACAGCTATGATTTAATAAAAGAAAAAAAAAAAGCAAGTGGCAGGATGAGGCTCTGGAAGATGGCAGTGTAGGTGACTTTTTCTTCTCTGTGGCTGATTTCAATGAATTTAACATATAGCACAGAGGTGTTATGAGAATGATTGTCAGATTTCATAAATTACATTCTGCTATTCACAGGGATGTCCCAGCAAATCTAAAGTAATAACGTGAATACGGAATGGTAATAATAATACTGCGTGCAAGGCATCGTAAGCATGGGGAAAACATAACAAATGTAAAGTACGATCTGTAATAAAAAGGCTGATAGAGTAGAAAAGAAGATTTAAAACAACTTTTTGAATTTAAAACTATGTTAGGTGGATAACCCATGATAAAAAGTCAATAAAACCTAGATCCATGTCAAAGATATGCCCAAGATGAAAATCTAAGCAAAACAGTAAAATATATTTTTTCTTTTCTTTCTTCAACCCCTCCTATACCACTGGATCCTTCTATGACTTCAGAACACACTGAATTTGCTACATTTTTACAAAATATGCCTCTCCAATTACAACCTTGACTCTCTCCTTCCCTTCAGTTGTCTCTACCCACTATCTCCATTTCTTCGCCTCCCATTTTTATTTTTAACCCCTTCTAACCTTGCTTCTGCCCCCCCAAGAACTATCACCTCTCACTAGGGTCACCAACGATCCCCCGTTGCTAAACATAGTGGCTCTCTGTATCTTATTTCATGGGTCTGTCAGCATCTGTGGCTGATGTTGGCTACCTCTGCCATCTTGGAACCTGCTTGCCCTGGCTTCCACCACTCAGAGCCCTGGCTCTCCCATGTTCCACGCAGGTTCATTGTCCTCCACCTCCCTACTGAATCCTCCAGTTCCATAAGACTTGCCCCTTGTTCTTGCTCCATACTGTCTAGTTCATCTCCATACCCTCAGTTTCAAATACATTCTCACTAAAGATTGCCCACAAATACCTATGCCAGTCCCCACATCTCCTGTGAGCTCCAGACTAAACTATCTGTGCAACATGTTTATCTCAGCATGTCTGGTAAACTTCAAGGTTGTGTTCAAACCTAAATCTCAACCACTGTGGCCTTTTTGTCAGCAACGGCAGCACCGTCCACTTAGTTCCATGAGCCATACTCAGCATCATCCTTCATCCCTTATGTTCAACTAAGTAGTGAATTCTGGAAATTTTAGTTTATATTCATCGTGGGATCTGCTGACTCACCCCATCCCCTTGCCACAACCTCAGTGGCAATCTGCTCCTGTGGAGCAGCAGCCTCCTGCTGGTCCTGTGGCTCTACTTCGCCCTCTCAGTTCCCCCCTCCATAGAGCAGCCAGAGTAATAGTTTTGAAACTAACCCTGATCGGGTCACATCCTTTGTTCCAAGCATTTCAAGGCTTTCCTATTGCTCTTGGATGAAGTGAGAGACCCCTGCATGCCTATGAGGCCCAGCAGGCTCACCTCACCCACCTCTTTAGCCCAATCACCATGAACTCCCCTCCCTTTATCCAGCCACACAGGACTTCTTCTTCTTCTTCTTTTTTGAGACAGAGTCGTAAGCTGTTGCCCTGGGTAGAGTGCCATGGCATCACAGCTCACAGCAACCTCAAACTCTTGGGCATAAGTGATTCTCTTACCTCAGCCTGCCAAGCAGCTGGGACTACAGGCACCTGCTACAATGCCTGGTTATTTTTTGTTGTTGTTGTTGTCATTGTTGCCTTAGCTGGCCCAGGCCGGGTTCAAACCTGCCAGCCTTGGTATATGTGGCCAGCGCCCTGCCCACTGAGCTATGGGCACCACCCAGGACTTCTTCTTCTTCTTTTTTTTTTTAAATTTTTATTTATTTCAGGTTAATATGAGACTGCAAACAACCAGTTTACAATATTTTCATTTGTGAGGTAGAGTCCCTCTTGTAGTTGTGTCCCACACCCAAAAGGTGTGCCATATACCTTTACATTGTATGCATTAAGTGGGAGCACCCCAAATCCCTTCCCCTCCTCCCTTCTCCCTCCAACTTGAATTGAGTTTTTCTCTTATGTGGGTAGGTATTAGATTATCTGCTGGCTTCATACTAGTATTAAGTATATTATATATTTGCTTTTCCACATATAGGATTTCTTTTGGGGACTCTGACACATCAGGCCTGCCAGGGAGCCTTGCTTAGGCGGCTCTTTCGTTTGAATGCTCGTCTCTCCCCCAGCTTACACTCAACCCTGGCCCCATTGCTTTCTGCTTAGGGCACCATATTGCTGACACCCATCCCAGCTGTCACTCATACTTATATGTGTGATTGTTTGATGTAAAGGTAATTTCCCTTCGGGTGTGGACTATGACTCTTTGAGAGCATCAGTCATGTCTGCCTTTGCCTTCCACGGGTCCCATAGGGCCCAGCACACAGTGGACCTTCAACTGAGTAAACAAATGAAGAAAGGAATTAATGAAGGGAGCAGCCCGACTGTGAGCCAAGAGGGCAGGTCAGTCACGGCAATCTCCCCGTGTTCCAACATGGAGCCCAAGCCTAGGACTGCCGGCCTGACTGCTTTTAGAAATGACACCTTTGGGACATGTGCTCCAGCCTAAGAGGAAGGAAGATGAAAGAGGGAGGAAAAAGGATGTTAACAAAACAGCATTTCCAACCTACTTTAAAGCACCTAAGATGCATTTTATGTATTTTTTTTTTTTGGCCAGGGCTGGGTTTGAACCCACCACCTCCGGCATATGGGGTAGGCGCCCTACTCCTTTGAGCCACAGGTGCCACCCCTAAGATGCATTTTAAAGTCCACTCTGTTAACTACCACTCGGAGTATCTGTAAAAACCTAAGGAGGATGTAGCAGGAGAGAAACTGTCTTCCACAAGCCTTGTCATATTTATACTGCAGTTCCTTTAACACATCTTTGAACCTTGTTCTTTGTATGCCTGTATCCTTCCACTAAATTACTTGAAGGCATGTGATTTCTGCTAACACCCCCCCCCCCCATAGTATGTAGCATTTCAATGACTCTGGTATCCAGCATAGCTCAGACACTCAAAAGTATTTTTTAGTAAATTAGTCATAGATGGAGGGTGGCACCTGTGGCTCGAAAGGGTAGGGCGCTGGCCCCATATGCTGGAGGTGGTGGGTTCAAACCCAGCCCCAGCCAAAATACCCCCAAATTAGTCACAGATAGAAAAACAAATGAATGTATCAATGGAAAGATAGGAATCAAAACCAAAAGTTGCCTATTTTATAATTACGTGGATGGGTAAGAAGTTAAAAATATTATCTACCAAATATTCATATCACCCAGACATGGGGCATTCCAGGTGTGTGAGTATATGGCGGGGTGGGGGGGCGCGGCAAGCAATGACTGAAAGTTAGAAGACAATTTTGTGGTTGCAGATGCTTGCCTGTCACCTCACTAAACTGAGTTCATCAAGAGATGGCAGGGCCTGTTTATTTGTCCTTGTGCAGAGTAAAGGCACATTACTATAGTTATAAAATGAATCAACCAGTCTGGTCCTGGCTCTTGCCCTCTCTGGGTTAGTCTTGGCTGGTACAGTCCTTCTCTGGACTTCAATTAATACTAGATTATCTCCAATATCTTTTTCTCAACTCTTAACATTTGATGAATCTATAATTAACCATCTGAAACAGAGAAGAGCTGGGAACAGTCAAGGCCTAAGAAATTGTACTAATCACAATGGGTCACATGACTTTAAAATCTTCCATGTTGATAGTCATATGTCCGAGAGGGATCATGGTAAAGAACCAACTACAGCCCAATATGGATACTTGACATAAAAGTCTCCCCATATGCTGCGAAGCATTAGGGAACAACTATAAAACCAGAGAGGTGAATGTCTGTGTTGGGTAACCTGGCAGAAAAGGAAATAGTAATTCAAATAAAATATAACTGAAATCTGAAATTGAATGTGAGCATATATCAAATATTTTTATTACTCAGAGTCTAGAGAAAGAATAATTAAACAATTTGACATGAATTTAAAATTATCTAATAACTTGGTTATCTTTGGAGGGAAATGCTCAATTTCTCCTAAAATACTTCTTGAAAATTTCTATGATAGAAATCTAGTCATACATTTTGCTAACAATCCATCTCATTCTGGAAAAATATATTTATTTGATGGGAAATTCTTGGTAACTTCCCTCTAGTCTATACAACATAAGGGCCATCATGGCTGAAAACCCTGGGCAATATACATCTCTTAAGGAGGCAGTGTATAAGTAGGCACGTACTGTCTATAGCTAATGTAGTTAGGATATACATGTGTCCACTACAGTGTAAGCTGGTACACACTCATGACTGTCTGAGACCCCAGAAGGACACACTGGAATAGCCTAGTGGTCACCCGCTTGAAGCACTCATCTGTGTTTTGGATTTGACTATTAGAGATGAAAATCTCTAATAGAAAGTTGCGATAATATTTCAAGTCTCTGCCAAGTAATAATAATAACTTAATAAAACAACCACCAACACATATTGAACAATTACTTTGTGCCAGGCACTAAGTGCTTTTGATATGTTATCATATTTATAATTTTCACAACTATGTAAAGGTCATTATTTAGTATTATTCCCCATTCCATAGATATGGAAACTGGAGTTAACTGAAGTTAAGGAAACACAGCTGGTTAAGTCGTTGAACCAAGATTTGAACCAAGGCCGTCTGCGTCTGAGCCCACACTCTTAACCACAGCTCAATACTGTTCCTTATAAACCATTGACCATAACATAAACCTTTATTGAGAATTGAGTATATCAATTTTCGAAAGTGACTCGCTTCCCTTTCAGTATTCTCCGCTTTTAAGAACCATTAATGCAATCTGAGCTTCGTGTAGCTAAATGTGCATCAATCCCAATGGAGCACTATTCAACCAAGGCCAGAACCTCATTTAGCAAGGGCAGAGGATGCTAGAACATTAGACCTCCAGGACCAGTTTTGTAGTCACCACCTTCCTGAATCTTAATAGTGAAAATCTCTGGTTCTCATAATCAGTAGACTTCCGTGATCTTCTAATAGGAGGGCAAATATTTAAATGGTTTCCTGCATCTGCTCTTCTACCATTTCCTGTTCTAAGCATGACTGGTGAATCTCATCAGTGCAGTGTGGAAGAGATTCCTTCAATACATCTTACCCTGGGTTCATCGAGAGGCTTTAAACTCATAGGCATAATTTAGATGAAGGATTCCACCTTAAAAGATACAAGGATCAATCTTCTATACTGTGAGGGAGCTGGAAGCTGAACAATAATAAAGGGCAACTCTTTTTTTTTTCTTAAAGACATACTTATCTTTAAGTATAAATAATAAAGTAGATAAAAATATTTGAAAAAAATTCTCATGACTTTCACTTATACGTACCATTATATGTATAATCAAATACACAATGTATAAACCTAGGTTGTATGTATATGTATTATAAGAGGATATATAAAAACATGTAATCTCTTAGCATCTATAAAGTATCTATATAATATTACAGTGTCCCGAGTCAATCATGACACACTGACTGGACTATCAAGACACATACATGGGGTTTGGTCATTCACAGGTTTTTCATTCTTACTGGGACACACCACATGGATGCTTAAAACAGAGAACAAGGTTAAGAAGAAACAATGGACTAGGGCAGGGGTCCTCAAACTTTTTAAACAGGGGGCCAGTTCACTGTCCCTCAGACCGTTGGAGAGCCGGACTGCGGGCCCCGGGACAAGTCGGCTGCTAAGCAGGACAGGCAGCATCAGCAAAAACACCAGGTGGGCCAGATAAATGTCCTAGGGGGGCCACATGTGGCCCGCAGGCCGTAGTTTGAGGATGTCTGGACTAGGGTTTGTCTAAAAATGTTACTGTTCTCAGAGGTGGGCAAGAGTCAGAATGTAATTTTTGCATAATTAGAACATAAAAGTGGACTGGGCACTTAAGCTCAAGCACATTATTCATGAAGTTTATTTCCTCTTATCTCTAAACACCTTTAACAAGCAAGGCTCCCTGGCTACGACTGTGTGGCAGGTGAGAGGTGGAGCCAGCTAGAGATGACCTAAGTGAGAGAGGGGTCAAGGTTTCCATAGTGAAGAGGTGATGTCACTGGCACAAATGAGAGCTACTGAGCATGGGATGTAGAAGGTAAGAATCTACAAGAACAGCAAAGATGATAGCAATAACAAAGACCAAGGGACTATCCCCTTCCTTGTCATCTATTTTATTTGGAGATTAAAGGAGAGTCTCCTAGCAAAATAGAGATACTGGTTTTCCTAAAAATTCCCAGGATTATATCCAATATACACAGAGTTCAAGTCCGGTTTTCAGAATGATAACCCATAATCACTGCAAAGATAATAATCATTTTCAACTGTTTAAAAAACCTAATAGACATTTTTAAAAATTTCTTAATTTATATTGAAGTTATACATCTTGAAAACCTGGTCCATAAACACTTAGGGACAGAGAAGGGGAAAGGAAACAACCAGCTGTTTTTAAAAAATGTTTAATTATGAAACGAACAGAAAAACAACTACATGCTGACACAAAAGAAAAACACAATTAAATTCAAGTATGGGGAGAGGGGATGTTAAAAAAAGGGAGAGGGGAAGATATAAAGGGGAGAGTGGAGGAGAGAGGGGGATTGCTAAGCTCTCACCTAACGGGCACAAAGTAAGGGTATATAGCATACTCCCTGGGTGGAGGGCTGAGCTACAACTTGGTATTTGTCTGAAAAATGCAAACAACATAACCTGATTGTATGTACTCTCATATTAATCTGAAATTTAAAAAATTAAGTAAAGTTTCTTTCTTAACTATATAGAAAAAAAATTAATTAGCTCCTGTGGCAGACAAAAGAATTGTCCTACAAAGACATTTTCATCCAGTTCCTTGGAACTTTTGAATGTGTTACCTTTTGTGGCAAAAGGGACTTTGTAACCATGTCTAAATTAAGGCACTTAGATGGGGAGAGATGAAAACTGGGTGGGCACAATATAATCATAAGAGTCTTTCTAAGAGGGAAGCTGGAGACCCAGAGTCAGAGAAGACGTGATGCCAGAAGCCAAAGTTGGAATGATGTAAGGAAGGGGCCACAAGCTGAGAGATCCAGGTGGCCTCTAGAATCAGGGAAAGGTAAATAAACAGATCTTATCCTAGAACCTCCAGAAGAAATCAGCCCCACCCGACACACTGATTTCAGCCCTGGGAAACTGATTTCAGATAGCTAACTGCCACAGCTGAAAAATGATCACTGTATGTTGCTTCAAACCACCAAGTTTTTGGTACTTTGTTATAGCAGTGATAGGAAACTTATACAGCTATTCATTATAGGGAAAGACAGAATTTTGGTCATAAAAATGAAAGGAAAAAAAATCAAGCTAAAAAGCGTTATTACTCAAACAAGGAAAGAGAATCTTCTCAGATAACATGCTGAGAGCTCAAGCTCTAGAGCAGTGGTTCTCAACCTTCCTAATACTGCAATGTATTTTCATTGTTAAAAAGGGGTCGCAACCCACAGGTTGAGAACCGCTGCTCTAGAGAGTTTAAGAAAGATAAAATCTGACTAGAAAGATATCATGAGAGAAAAGCCTTTACAGTCGACTCTTGAATAACATAGGGGTTAGGGGCGCCAAACCCCCCAATGCTATTGAAAATCCTTGTATAACTTTTGTCTCCTCCAAAACTTAACTACTCATAGCCTACTGTTGACCAGAAGCCTGCTGATAACATAAACAATTAACACATATTTTATATATGTATTATATACTACATTCCTACAATAAAGTAAACTACAGAAAAGAAAATCATAAGGATGAAAAATCTATTTACTATTCATTACGTGGAAGTGGGTCATCATAAAGGTCTTCACCCTCGCCATCTTCTCATTGAATAGGCTGAGAGTAAGGAAGAGGAAGGGCTGGCCTTGCTGTCTCAAGGGTGCCGGAGGTGGAAGACTGCACAGTTCACACCGTGTTACTTAAGGGTCTATTGTAACTAAAAGAGCACCACTTCTTAAAAGGACAAATGCTAAAACGTCCCCATCAACAGGTCTCAGGCATACAGTCGTTACAATGTCTGGGATTCCACCCTGACAGAGTTACAGGACTTTGGGTCTTAAAAGCTTTCTCGTGTTATGAGTATCCTTAGCGAACATTTAGTTAATCCCAAGGAAAAAGACAGTACCCTAACCCTAGGGACGACTAATGCAGTCCAAGCTATTATACATCTGAAAGGATGTATCAGTCTAACATCAACTCCAGGAAAACATTTTAAAATTCTGATTGTTATTGGCTAACAATGTAATGGAGAAAATATATTTAAATGTATATATTTATATACTAATATCAAGGGTTTGTGTATGAATAAATTGATTTTAATATGCTTTTCATTCCTGGCAGAACCTCAGACATTAAGGAACCTGGATCTTCTTATTGGAGTATCTCTCTTATCTTATTATTTTATAGTTGTTCTTCTTATTATAGGGTAATTAGGAAGTTCCTTTTAAAAAAAAGAATACAATGATCTACTATAATCTTCTGCTCAGTAATACTTTCCTGCATAAATATACTTATATGCATTATGTATGACTGGATATGCTAATTTACTTCTTTGGTGAAGAGCAGGCTGACCCCAAAATCTGCTAGAAGGAAACATGGACATGGTGGGTAGGATGGTACAGATCCATCCTGCCTGGGACCCAGCTGGGCTGGGCCAGCCCTGGCTTTCACAGGTCTGTTCCTGTGGCTCCCCTAAGGCTTCAGGGTCCTAATGTGACTCAGATTCCATGGCCAGAGTGTCAGGGCAGGAGCTTCTACTAACTTAGAAGCACTTCTCGCTCTGCTAGTGGTGTTCTGGATGCTGTCAGAAAACCCAGGGAGCCACTGATACTGCACTTACCTACAACACCCAGGCCAGTCAAACCCAAGACAACCAAGAACTATCCAGCCTTGCTGAAGGTTGATGTCACATGAGCATTACACAGGAAACTTCTGACTGGTCATAGAAAGCAAGTTGCAGAGGAGATGCCGCCTACCCTTTTCCAGTATTCTTATCTGTGCACTCCATGAAAATGGGACTTTGTTTTGTTCACAGCTGCACGCCCAGTGTCAGAGGAGCACATGACACATAGTAGGCCCTCACAGTTGGTGAATGAGTAAATGAGTGGGTGAAAGGAGGCTGGAGGTGTGTGGATTTTAAAATTGCAATGGTGTAAATCCCGAAGACTCAATTCATTTCGATCTCTTTCTCACTCCTGAAGTGCATCTCTTCTCCTCCATGGCCCCGGAGGGGTCTGCTTATCGCCTCTCATATGCCATTCCGGCCAGACTTGTGCTGCTGTCACTTAGTTTTTATGATTTCCCTCTCAACAACAATTGTAAATGGGTGAGCCTGCTTCAGTCATCACTGGCACTCAGGCCAGCCAGCCCAGTGCCTTCCATGCAGTGGGTACCCAAGATGTATCAGTGTATTTGAATCAGTAAAGCATTTCTTATGCAACATTTTTGGAGATACACAGTTTGCACAGAAACGATTACTTGTCTTACTGAGCAGAAGATTATAATGAATCAATGTATTTTTTTAAAAACAAATTCATAATTAACCTATAACAGGAAGAACTACTATAAAATAATAGGATGAGAGATACTCCAATAAGAAGATCCAGGTTCATTAACGTCTGAGGTTCTGCCAGGAATGAAAAGCAATTTAAAATCAATTTATCCCCACATAAACACTTGATATTAATATAAATATATGCATATATGTATGACTGGATTTGCTAATTGACAGGCTTTCGCTATCTTTGAAGTAGGAGATAAAAATAAAATGGCATATTGCATTGAACAAATGGCATGCTTTATAAATATACACAGTTTGTCTTTCTCTTCCTCATACACACAAACCCCAAACTCTGCCTTTGAAGGTACTGGCCTTTTGCCCTAGTTGGACGTGCCTGAACAAAAACCCTTAGGATCTTGGTCAATACCATTTCTATAAGCCATCTGAGGGAGCTTCCTATCACCTAGCCAGGAGGGCACCGACTCCAGCACCTTAAGATACCGACAGATGCTTCTGCTGCCCCTTCATGATGCTGCTAGAGGTTCACTACCCAGCAGCTCCCCCCAACATCCAGCCTTTTGCTGGGCTTCCATCCAGGTGCTCAACAAGGCCACAGGCTCTAACAAGCACTCATCAAAGCTCTCTGTTGACAGAATCCCCTGCTTTGCTCTCCTTCCCTGGAAGTTAGCAAGCGAGGAATGAAAGGCCAAAGGGCAGCTGGGCCATCCCGAGAGAGGCCAGCGGTCAGCGGGCAGTGCTGTCTGCCAGTCTTTCATTGCTGCCCAGGACAGAAACTTGTCCTTTGAAAGAAAAAGGAAAGAGGAAAACCAACATTTGCTGAGTTCCTGGGAAGATAAAACAGATTTATTTTATAACAATACTGCAAGGTATTTATTCCTTTCTGAAATTTATCTTTCATTTATATCAAAGTTCTATTTGTCCAGAGTTGAAGGGCCAAGTCATTGCCAGGACTTATTCTGAAAGACAGCCACCCCTGTCCCCCATCCTGCCACTGCCAGCTCAGCCAGCCTGGGGGAAACATGGTTTCAACTCTTCTAGCTGGTTTCTTTGGGTAGTTATCTCTGTATCTTTACATGAGATATTTTTATTGCTACTTCTTGGGGTTTTTTTTTTCATTCTAGGCATTACAGGTTCTCTCTCCACCACAGAAGAAAAGGATAGGTCTTCCACCCCTCACTCTCCTGCCCCGCTGTTCCACCCTCCCAGGGCAGGACTGAGACTTTCGTCAGATCACCATTTACATGCTAGGTGCTCAGGTCACCAGGTCACCACTGAACCATGCAGTAGACTGTGATTACGTTTCCTTTCCTGGGCCACACGGTGCTTCCTCTAGCGTTAATAACCGTGTGAACCTGACATCGGCTTTGTTTCCCCGCTGTAGAGAGGTGGAAGGTGTGGAGCGGTGGTAAGGAACGTGGACTACCTGGGTTCAAATTTCAGTCCTACCACTTACTAGCTACGTCATTTTTGACAAGTTATTAAGCACTAACTGCTTTAATTCTCTTACGTGCAAAAGGAAGATGAAAATTATTTACCTATTAGGGCTACTATTAGAATTCAATTAATATGTGTATGCCTGAAATTGTGTCTGGTCCACGATGAACACTCAATAAATATAAGTGGTGATGATTTTCATTAGGTATTCAATGACTTTGTCCTGAAGTATCCCCTGGAGCCTTTGCTCTGCTCCAATCTGAACAGATCACCTTCTGATGACTACCTTTCTCTTGGGCTGCACACCTTATGTCGTGGATCTTGTTTTGGCTTACTTTTCATTTTGGTGGAAACACAGAGAATAAATCTCCAGACATCTACCAAGATGAAGGCGTGTTGGTTATCGGGCTCAGCGGTCCTTTTGCTACAAAGACTTGGGAGAAAATCTGGGGTTTGGCTTCTCAAGCACATTTTCAACTCACAGTCCTATGTTAGCTCTAACTTTGCACCCATTTATACAGGAAAATGGCACTTCTAATCCCCATATCTCTGATGGTTGTATAAACTTAGGTCAGCTTGCTTCCTGACTGTCCCTACTGCCAACTTGAATTTGAACTCTCTTGGGTCTGCTTAAGGTAGCTCATTTCCTTCCCACCTGCTTTTAAGCTTCCAAAATTATGTTGCTAATGTCTCCTCTCCTCTTCACTTAGTCCTTAATTAATTTATGCCTGAAAAAAACCCTTTACTGTAACTAAAATAGCATCTTGAAGGGCAATTGAGGTTAATGCTTGTGTTGAATCCACCATCTTTACTCAAAAGTCTATTAACCTTACTTCATCCTGGTAAGATAACTGAGGCACCAGGTGATGGGAAATAATTGGTTGAAGTTCATAAAACAAGTACAAAATAAGATCAGAAAACGAACTGGGGAGTGCCTAATTTTTAAGTCCAACCCTTTTCACCAAAGCACACAACCTTTCCAGGGGAACACAGGGCTTCTTCCATGAGCTGTCGTGGTTAGATGTGGCCACTTTGAAACCAGTACCAGGACAAACAGCATTAGACCTTGAAGATTCAGGTGACTGTCACTACGCTCATTCCATACCCTGTCCTGAATGCCCCTGCACTGTTGCTCCATGCTCTCCCCCCAAACCCACGCTCAGACCTCTAATCTTAATTTGAAAGGGTTCCTAAACAGGGAAGGAAATGGAATAGGTCGCAGTGGGGCCCTGTCCCTCGCCTGCCCAAGAACATGACTGTTAACTGTAACCTTTCCCAATGATCAAAATGCTGTGGGAGATCTAAGAAGCCCCTTCTCAGAAAAACACTGAGGTTGTATTATAACAAAGAAAACAGGAAGACTTTTAGTGCTCATTCATCAGAAGTCATTGCTTTCACCTGATGAGCAAACCCAGCCAATCTATCCCACATAGCCCTGAGAATAGGGCACAGACTCTAGAATCACATGGGCTGGGTTCTACCCCAGATTTGTCACCTACTGCTTCTATGAACTTCGGGCAAGTTACTTAGTTCCTAAGCCTATCATAAATATGATAAAATAAAATGATGAGAAAACATTCAACCCAGACTTGTGACCAGTTTAAATGAGATACTATGTGTTAAGCACGAAGCATATTATCTGGTCTGGCGCCAGTGGGGCGAACAGCACAGGTATCCTGTGTGGTGTTCCTGGGACTAAAGCCCCCAGGAGCCAGCACCCTTGGCTCCCAGCCCCACATAAAATCCTCAAGGGTCACTAGTAGGTGGCCTCAAAGTTTCCAGGGTTGCTCCCAACCATTCAAGTCTTCCAAACAATGTGTACTGGGGACAGAAACTTTGGTTATGTAAAAGTTTAAAAGAGTAAAATGATGTAAGTTACTTTAAGAATACCGGAGATAAATGATCTATTTATATTTTTATGGTGAAGACATAAATAGAAAAAAACACAGCACCCAAAGAAATGTTCCTTAAAATATATGTACAGCATGGATGAGAGATATATGCACAGAACAAACAGATGCTAACTATATACCTTTTCACATCAGCCATAACTCTGCAAGACTCATTAATTCAAGGAGATCTAGCAGGAACTTTTATAATTACAAAAATTAACCCTCTGACAAATTGGGACATGGGGTGCTGGGTGATTTTTTTTTAAAGACATTCTGTGATAAGACTGTTGAAACAGAATTATGAAGGGCTCCTAAATCCCATCCTTAACTACTGACCCACAGACATTATGAATATATAGGATAATGTTGTTTTATATAGCATTTATTCATTCAGAAACTCTTTACTGAGTGCCTACCAAGATCCAGGCATCATCTGGGCTAGAAATTGAGCCTGAGCAATACAGACAAAATCCTTATTTCCATGGAGTATGTTTGCTAGATACTAAAGAGACAGACACTAAAGATGCTAATAAATAATATTTTTGGTAAGGCATGGTGGCTCACACCTGTAATCCCAGCACTTGGGAGGCAGAGGGAGGAGGATTGCTACAGGCCAGGAGATTGAGACCAACCTGGATAACATAGCAAGTCTCTGTATCTAAAAAAAAATTATATTTTAAAGTTAGCTGGGCATGGCGGTACCTGCTTATAATCCCAGCTACTCGGGAGGTTGAAGCATGAGGATTGCTTGAGCCCAGGAGTTTGAGATTATAGTGAGCTATGATCATATCACTGTACTCTAGCCTGAGAGACAGAGTGAGATCCTGTTTCTATTTTTTTTTTGAGACTCTGTTTCTAAATAGTAATAATAATAATATTTTTTGATAACTGAAAATTATAGAGGACTTGAGTAATATATTTCAAATAAAAGAGAGTTAGGTGAAAAATAAATCAGCCTTTGGATTTAAATTCTTTGAAGGGGAGAGAGAAAGAGAGAGGGGGAAAAAAGGAGAGAGCAAAAGAGAAAAAAAGAAAGCATCTGGAAGGAGGTAAAGGGGCTCTAGGGTTATAAGATAGGAAACAAGGAAAGACACTCACCCAGAGACCCTGGATCCAGACATCCTGGTTTCCTCAATGGGTCAGAGCTATAGGGAGAGGGAGGCCACTTCTGGGCCCTATTCAGGGCACAAAGAACTGAACATAAAGCACTCCAGGTAGGGAGAGAAACAAACTGCCTCAGAGGAGTCTGACGGGGGCAGACGTAACCTGGAGAGGTGGGGGAGAGGCTTATGTTCTTGCCAGCAAGTGAGAGCAGGGACTGAGGGCTCCACTTCAGAAACCAAACATCAGGGCATGGCATTTAAGTTGGGCGAATTTACTCCCATTCAGAGTGCATATCCTCATTGAAGAGAAATTCTCTGAAACTATCTTAGGTCTTGTAGATTGTGTATAAACCAAACAACAGTATATTTGCTTATGATGAGAAATGTAACTATATTTGAGGCCAGAAAGCAGAGGGCCTGGCACTTAACATGTATTAAGCTACCTATTGCTTACAACAATCTAAATGCAGCAGAAACTTTCATTACCATCATTTTACAGATCAGGAAATCCAGACACAGATTAAATTAACAGCAAGTGAGTGCAAAGCTCAATGAAATCCAGGCAGTTTGGGTCCAGATTTCATGCTCTGAAATAGCCCTTAAGTTACATGTCAACCGTAGGAGATGAGAACAGGATAGAATCTAGAAGGTGGTTCGGGTCACTGGGTTCATGGACGTTAAAGCCCAAGTTTACATTTCACTTGCATTGAATCCTGAGCCTTTCCCCCTTGTCACGCTTTATTTTGAACCTGGTTTTGTTCTGCTGAATTCAAGGTGTGGTTCATGGAGTATCAAGGATAAACTTCTCCCAGTTTCTGTATATAGAAAACAGTGATTTGAGTGAGTTTGATAGAATAAGCCATATATTTTCCAGGATGATAAGGAAATTACAAGTGATCAATCAATGGCCAGAACTTTTTAGATAACTCTTACCAATACCTGTGCAGGAAATGCACCTCCCAGGTCCAGGCTGGTGACTGCGTGCTTGCTCTGCCTTCCCTAGCTTCTCATGCTAATTTCCATTTTATTTTAAGGACATGATTGATCAGGTTAAATTCCAATTTTAGTTCCATGTCTTCCTTCTCATCTTCTCAATCTAGTTTTTGGACCAAGGCAGTCAACAAACACATTTTGATTATCTGCGGTGTGCCAAACACAACGCTAAGGGGACAAAGATGACTAAGACATCGGTCCCTACCAGCAAGGCAGGGAGGGAGGAGGCAGGAAAAGGCATACAGGCTTAAAGTCAGCCTCACTACTTGAAAGCACATGAAAATAAAGAACCTCCCTGGCAAAGTGTGGCTAGCAACGGCAAACAACTCTACCCTTACTGTTGATGAGGAATTCAGCCAACAAAAGAAAACCAAAAGTACATTTGTTTTTCATTCTTCTGCTCCCAAGTCTCAGACTAGTCAGGGCTGATAACAAGCAAAGGAGACATGGAGGGGGTTCTCACCTCCCTGGATACTCTCTGCAGAAAATCTTTACAAGGAGCCAGGAAAAACAAAATACAGTTGGCCATCCATATCAGTGGTTTCCACATCCATGGATTCGACCAACCATAGATTAAAAACATGGGGAAAAAAAAATGGATAATGGGGTCTGTACTGAACATGCATTATTCCCTAAACAATATAGTGTAACAACTTTTTATATAGCATTTATATGTCTTTGGTATTATAAGTAATCTAGAGATGATTTAAAGTATTGGGGAAGATATGCATAGGTTATATGCAAACGGTATACCATTTTATATCCGGGACTTGAGCATCTGTGGATTTTGGTATGGGGGGGTGTCTTAGAACCAATATTCTCATGGACAGATTCATAAAGCAAACTCCTATTAGCTGTTCTTTTTGAAACCCCTCCTCTTTTCTTGAGCAGAGGGGCCATGAATCTGAGAATGTGAGGTGCACACCACAGCTGGCAGTGCAGGAGTGGACCACGAAACTGAGTGATCTCACCCCCCACTACACAGAGAGAAGGGGGACCACAGAGATTAAGCGACTTGTCCAAGGTCACACAGCTGGTTAGCAGCAGGGCCATCACAGCCTGCAGATGTTCTTCTCTGAGATAATTCTCATTGCAATATTGCAACTTGGATATCACGGGCAGCATTAGACATACTCTGAAGGCACTGAGAGGCTATGGGGTTAAGAATGTCACTAAAAAGTCCTAATTAAGGACACACAGTAACCCTAAGCAAACCTCTCCATTCTCACCCCACATCTCCCTACTGCTCCCTTTCTGTCCTCTCAGTTCTGGCCTCTTATTCTACTAGAAAAATCATTATCATCACCCCAATCTGCCAAAGCATAACAGACTTATGCTGAAAAATAACCATTTAATCTTGGTAAGAGGCTGGCCTCCTGGCACCATCCTAGTTTCTACCTCCATTAAGCTGCGAATAAAAACATGTGAAAATGCCTCCCTGTTTGAAGGCAGTGTGAGACCACCAATCGCCACACGGAACTAAAAATGGTAGAGCTGAAATGCTCTTTGTTGGGATGCCTGGCTCATTTATCCTACAGCCTCCAGAAACATACGAGGCCCATGCAATTAATTTTAATATTTCACCCATACCAAGTTGTGGAAGCTCCAGGTCAATTGCATGCAGCCCACTGTGCCAGACGACACATTTGCCAAGACAAAGGCAGAATTCATCTGGACCCGAGCCCCCCCGCCCGACCCGAGTTCTTATGGCAGGCCCCCTTAGATCTGACAGCCTCCACATGCACCAGCTTTATTTCTGCTGCAGTTCACACATACAGAGGAAGTTTCAAAGGATGGGGAAGCAGGAAAACGGCTCCGTATCTGCTCTTCTGCTTGCATTCTCATCACTCCTAAATGCATCTGTAAAACCCAGCCTGACTGAGTGTGGGGACAAAGGAGCCTGGCACTCATCCCCTGTCCCTTAGGGTTTGTTAATCTCTTTATACTCTCTTCCAAGGTAATATTCAAATCAACCACACAGCTCAATTTACTTTGCTTGTGACTCTAATTGAATAAATCTAAAATAACAACAGACGCACTGGCCCAGAGCTTTGGCCAAATTCCTTCCTAGACACTTCAAGCACATTCTGGCTGTTTTAATTTTGCTTGCAAGCAGGTAAATGCACTCTTGTCCAGTTCCTAATTTTACACTGGAGGCAGAATGCTGTCATTCGCTGTTTCCAGGGTGGCTAATACTTACTGATGGGAGGAAGCTTTGCAGGAGAAATAATCTAAGAAGGGCTTAAGCATTCCTGAAAGTGGGAAGATATTCTTATCCAAGTTGGTTAATCGGCCTTTAAGATGTTCAAGAGGGTACTATTCTATGCTTACATATCACGTCTTCAGAATCATAAGGACTGAGTTGACTGTGGGAGTTTGTTTAGTCTATTCTCCAGGTTGTGTTTGGGTGAGTCCTCAATGATACCGAGTGTGTAGCTATTCCCATTTGTAAACATAAGCAGAGAACGACTGCTCTAACAAGCCCGCCACTCATTCTACTTTCTCTCATCCTTTTGCAGAGGGTAAGACTTTTAAAAACTGCATCATTCCCTACTAGGAGGAAGAGTGCAGGCCTTCGGAACATGGTGAGAGGAGCAGCAGCAGATGACACCAAGGTTAGAACAGGTGGGCCAAACCCTGGCGTGGACAACCTTTTTTCAGGGATGGGGGGTGTATTATCTAGCAAGTGTTTTAAAGGGAATCATGCAGCTAAAGATGCTCAGTGAGTTTTGAAGGTCACATGAGTTGATCTGGTGGTATTCTTTTCAGCTGTTTGAAGATAAGGATTAAAAGGAACCAACACACACAACTGATAACATGCCAAGGTGGCTGTGTGGTGGCTGTGTGGAGATGCCATTGTGTGTGTGGGGGTCCTCTGTCTTAATGACAAATCAAGACAACCACGTCTCCGGGGTGGCGTCCCATGGTAGGATGGTTGTCACAATGAGAATATCTGCCTCTCACTGTGTGGGTGTGTTCATCTCACTTCCAGCCAACACTCTTAGGAGTTTAGAAACTCTTTCTCATGGATACCAGCAAACTCCGTGCAAGCACCCCAGGCTAAGGACCTCTTGCTCCTATGCAGAGACCAAGTGTTCTTCACCTTCTCAATAATCCTGTACACCCTTAACCCTAGCCTAGTTTTTCTTTCATGGGCAGAATTATCCCAAGTTTTGTATTCCCTCTTCCCCTGTGTCTCATCTTGGACTCTAGAGCCCAGGTCCAACTACTGCTCAGGCTGGTAGATTGTGGGCTCCCGACCACTGGGAAACCTGGCGAGAAGGTATGGGGTCTGTGGCCCAAACCCACCTAGGGTACACAGCACCTTTAAATCCTAGATCACACTTTCGTGAGAACCAACCAGGCTCCCTATCTTTGTGCATGGGGGGCATGCACTAAGTCACCTTAATACCACTAATACCGTGTTTCCCCCCAAATAAGACCTACCCAAAAAATAAGCCCTAGCAGGATTTCTATGCATTTGTTAAATATAAGCCCTCCCCCAATAATAAGACCTAGTAATGGGCGTGGCTATGCAGCATATCTACATAGCCACGCCATGCATTTCGGTGCGGAGAAGAAGACATCCCCTCAAAATAAGCCCTAGTGTGTCTTCTTGAGAAAAAATAAATATAAGACAGTCTTATTTTCAGGGAAACATGGTACCACCAGTAATGCCCCAGACAGGGAAGAAATGTTTCCTGAGTGACTGAACCAATATGGACCTTGCTGCCTGCAGCAAGCCACATGCTGATTAAATACCCCACAGCCAGTGTGTTTTGGCTCCTATTTGAGTGTCTTCCTCCTTATATTCATCTTATGCCCTTCTGATCTCACATCTTGTTTCTAATCACAGCGCAGAGTGAAACACGTGTAAGGTAATCACTCCTCACCGTGCTGGGGCAGAGCTCATTGATTAGAAATCATTTTCAGAGGGAACACTATAACAAGGAGTTTTGATCAAAGCTGGATTATTATTTCAGTTCTTTGTCTCATCCACGTTCATTTGCTCCCTCCTCCTAAAAGAAAATTTTTATGTGTGAAGATAGATCATGAGGGAGTTAAGAGAATTTTTTTAGAACAAAAATCTATTTAAGCTCAAGAAAATATTTAATTAAAAATAAGTTACTAATCAAGCTTTTCCCTGAAGCTCATGCCCTGAGCCCTTAATGTGATTTTCTTCAATCTCCTCTCTCCATGATGAGCTGTGCTTACGTCCAGATGCAGTGTGCTGCACGTCCAGACCTGACCATAGCTGGACTGCACACGCCTTGTCAAGCTGTCAAGTGTGGGGGTAACAGGACTCAGAGGGATCTTCTAAGACACAAAATGGGCCTTGGAGGGTTTGCTAAATCCAGTGAGTTTACTCACAGGTCCTGTCCTTCTGTGCCTACACCTATGAACAGAATGAATTCCTAAAATGATAAGCTCTCAAGTAGCACAAAGCATTTCAAACGTGCCCTTCTTTTAAGCTGTGTATAGCTGTGCAAATTATTCTCTTATCTAGTCCTGGAGAGCAGGCATTCAAGGTCTGCGACCGAAGTTAGAGTGAGATGCACAGGAAGAAGTTCAATTTTCTTTTGACATTTTAAAAAAATCATCTTCCATCCTTCTTCCTGAGGTGCTAGGTTAGAGCCCATGTGCTGTAGCAAAGGCAGGATACGCTAAGATGTCAAGTCTCAATTACTGCTGTAGCTGGGGAAAGAATAACTTACGACATTTCAAAAGGTTTTGAAATTGAGGATTTTTTTTTCAGAGTAGCAGTTTTACCTTGGAGTAAGCTATCATTGGTCCTTAATCCAAATAATCAGAAAGCTTAAACAATAGACATTAACTTCAAAAAAAGTCGTATCAGGGATTTACAGTATTCAGAAGAGCACTTCCCATGGAGTATCCTGGATCAATATAGCTCAAGTGTAAGTCCATCATTCTATATTTATAGTTCTCTATTGTAATAAAGTTATTCCCCCCAAGATGATAAGCTACAGGTGTCTAACATATGTATTATGTATATGAGTACATACAAATACATATTATATTACACAAATACGTAAACACATATGCACAGAAAGACACATAAATATACATAGTGCGGTATCAGTGTAAGTCCATGGCTAAGGTGATTTTATTCATTCAGTGAATACTAATTGTCCAATCACTGTGAGAAGCAGCAAGGATAATAATCTGTTGATCAATAGATTTGCTACTAAAAGGTGTAAATGATGGTGCCCCAGGATGAGGCTGCAGAGGAGATATCCAGGCCAGATTTATTTGAAAGGGGAGGGTGATCAACCTGGGCAGTGCAAAGATGGCGTCTGGGTGCCGGAGCAGTCAGAGACCCCTTTTATACAGGAACATAGAGAATTTGCAAATTTCACAGCTTGCCTGGAAAGTTAGGGTCTTTTGGTATAAACATCTGGGGAATGGGGCTAGCCAGATCCTTTGTATCTTTGTCCTAGGAGGAGAGAAGGAGGGGAAAGTGTTCATGTGTGGCTGCCCCCCAACACAGACTTCCAAGGTATTTATTGTCTAGTGCAGGGGTCCTCAAACTTTTTAAATAAAAAAGGACAGGCAGCAGCAGCAAAAACACTTGGCGGGCCGGATAAATGTCCTAGGTGGGCCACATGTGGCCCATGGGTCGTAGTTTAAAGACGCCTGGTCTAGTGGGAGAGACATAGAAACAGTAAGTGTCAAAATAGTTAGTGGCTTTGGATGGACCTACATCATGTCAGTACAGTGAACGCTAAGGTTGAATGACTCTCTTGGGGAGCAGCTACATTATGAAAGGTTTTCTAAAGAAAGTAGCCTTGAGTTGCATCTTGAAAGTCTTTGTACAGTGGCCTGTATATGAGATCTTTGACACCTGGTTATCTTTGATACCCCATGCTTGGTGTGTGGCAACTCACAGATAACCATTTGGGTAAGCAGGCATCTTCCATATCAGTTCATCGGGCTAATAGCAATCCTGAGTTTCATTACTCACAGTTGGCATCCAGCAAATACACCCTGGGAAGGTGCTTTGCTTAAAACTGTTGACACATGAAATACAATGGGCAGCTCAGTGCACAGAGCGGGCATTCAACAAAGATGTTGCTGAACGAATCACTTGGAACACCCAATCCCCATGACTCTGTGAAGAATACCAAGGAAATGATGGTGTTTTGAAAATAAGGACAATCATCCAAAATGGCTGTTTATTATTGTCACAGCACTTCCCCTCCCAAGGAGCAGTCTTGGGGACTTTGTCCTGAGATTGTGGCTGTTAGAATAATAGTTTCATGAGCAGGCTACCAGGGGTCCTCAACCTATGGCCCGCGGGCCACATGTGGCCCACCTAGGACATTTATCTAGCCCGTCAGGTGTTTTTGCCGCCACTGCCTGTCCTGTTTAGCAGCCAACTTGTCCTGGGGTCCACAGTCTGGCCCTCCAAAGGTCTGAGGGACAGTGAACTGGCCCCCTGTTTAAAAAGTTTGAGGACCCCTGGGCTAGGCTTTGGTCTGTCATACCCACTTGGAAGAAATAGAATTCAGGTGCTTCAACTAAGAGATGTAGGGGAGTGGCCAACTCGAGATTTAGTTTGGTTGTTCAGCAGGATACGAAGTAAAGTCAAATCTGCCACCATCTCCATTACACCTTGCCCACATTACTTAACAGCTGTGAGATGTCAGCCTGGGTCCTCCCGCTGTACAGCATATAACACAGTACTTCATATAGAACAGTACTCAACAACATGTGCAGGGGTTGGGGGTGTGCACGCCTTAGATGATTAAAGGAAAAAGATACCCGAAAGACACACACACTGAAAAAGTTAAAACATTATCTTGGGGATACAACCTTTAAAACATTAGTCTAATAATGGAGCAGGTAAGACAAAATGGAGCCTGGATTAAAAAAAAAAAAAGAATTATTCAGAAACCCATCAGATGAGATGAGAATTCATTAAAGAAACAACTTATCTCAAGGGAATTATGGGACCCACTTGGGGTATAATGCTCTGAAGTGAGGGGAGAGAAGCAGGTGACTCTTCCAAGACCTCCAGGTTCTGGCCTAAAGTCCAGGACCTGAGAACTGGCTATGTACACTCTAACACAGTGGCACTGGCCCCTTCTTCAGCAGTAAATGATGACTGGTTCTGGAAGCAGGACCTTGCTGGGCAATCAGCAAAGCATTGCAAAGGCCATACTAACACCTTTTCAAGGCCCTGCCCTTTAAGAGCCCTCATTTGACATTGTTCTTAGCAGTCCAATTTTTAAATAAAGAGCCAAATGTGGATTAAACAACAGGATAAGGTATGTCTGGTCCTCCAGTTTACAACAGAAAATGGTCTTTTTCAAGCACCACAGAGTTTCCCACAGGGCATTTATGCAAAGGACCCAATGAGGAACACATTCCTCTACTTAAGCAAGAGAAACCGACTTCTTACTCCTGAAAATCCCCAGAGATATTCTGAATGTATCTGACATGATTCCCAGATGAGCATACATCTTTAGGAGTTCTTTAAGTGCAGGGTGTAAACAGAACATTTCATATGCAAATTTAAAATCATCACTGAGAACAATATGGCTTCTGGTTAAGTGGTAACTCCCAAGGCAGGACAAAGAGTACAAAGATAGGGCAATTGGGCACTGGCACAGGGAATAGCTGGCCACCAAAAGGCTGAAGAAACACATGTTAAATTGAAAAATCCCCTCATTTTGCGTTAAAAACACATGTCTGTTTAAGCACTTTGTCTCATTCTGGACATCCAATCCTGCATTTAAGGCAGTGTTATAGCAGTGGCTCAGAGAGGCTGTGACTTGGAGAGCTGGGGTTAGAATGCAGGTGTTGTGCAGTCTATCAATCCATTGGATCGGGGATTGATGTCCAAGGTGGGGTGAAAGCATCAATCAATTTTGTCTTGCATGCATTTTAGAGAAATATTTTTAAGATTCAGTATTATCTTTCAGTGGACAGGCTATAAAAGCTACTCGCCAATTATGAGGGTTGTTATGGGAAGCCTTAGAGGTCCTGCCACCCTCAAGGCCCCTGTATAAGTCACCATGCTTGGGGTATATGATCCTATCACCAGGAATTTGAATGAACCAAGGATGAGTGCTGATCATTCAGCCATGAATAGCCTGAGCTCTGCCTAGCTCTATCCTGGTGGTAATGCTCTGTTTAGAACAATCAGATTCTCTCTCCTGAGGAGACTGGACATGCCACAAACAGAAAGAGTGGTCGGGAGAAGTACAATCCATTGGGGAGGTACCGCCAGGTACCCGGGCAGCACCCTGGTTGAGTCTGAGCAGGAGTCATGGTGACAAGTCTCATGAAGTGCCAATCAGGTACCTTTTCCTGATAGAAGTTGGTCCTCTACGAGGTGAGCTCTGGGGTGGTTTTGTCTCCTTAATGGCCTATATGCCCTCTGTCTTCAGTAGCTGAAGCATCTCTTTTCATAGTAATCTAAAGGAATCAACTACATTATTATCTCAAAATACTGCAGCAGTTGATAGGCTCAGGCAGTACAACTTCTCTACATAAGGCAAGGCATGTCCAGGCAGAGGCCACTGTTCCGAGAGGGCTCTCCTTGCTTTCACCCCCACCTTGGACATTAGACTGACACTGAAATCAAGAGCTGTCCATAAAGATTCATGGAGAGGATTATTTTAGGCTGTGTTCCCTCAAATTCCATGCTGAAGCCCTAACCCCTAGGATCTCAGAATGTGGTTGTGTTGTGGGATAGTATGGTCACTAAGCAAAGATGTTACTAGAGTACGCCCTGATCCAATATGACTGGTGCCCTTAAGAGAAGGAGGTGAGAACGCAAGTGCACACAGAGGGAGGACCATGTGAGGACACAGGGAGAGATGGCTATCTTCAAGCCAAGGAGAAAGGCCTTGGGAGAAACCAACTCTGCCCACACCTTGATCTCAGACACGTACCCTCCACAACTGTGTGGAAACACACTTCTGTTGCCTAAGCCATGTAATCTGTGGTTTTGTTATGTAGCTTTGGCAAACTAATACGGAAGCCTTCAAGTTGAGTCTCTATAAAGATCCAAAATAGGCCTGCAAATGATTAAACCAATATGCTGGAAGGAACACAGAAATTTGGTAAGAACGTGGTCCTGGATTCAGATCGCAGAGGTGGATACTGGCTCTGTCACTTACAGCTGTGATCCCCAACCTCTAGACCATGGACTGTACTGGTCCACAGCCTCTTACAAACCTGGACGCAGAGCATCACTGCTTGAGCTTTGCCTACTTTCCCATCCTCACCATCCCCTCAGGCTCCGTCTATGAAAAAGTTGTCTTCCATGAAACTGGTTCTTTGTGCCAAAAAGGTTCTGATCCATAGCCTATTAGGAATTGCTGTACATATTAAGAGGTGAGCAGTGGGGTGGTGGGAGAGGGAGTATATGTACATGTATATGTATATGCGTATGTATATACATATATACACATACATACTATGTGTGTATATGTATACATATATTTGTATACACACACATATACACATATGCATTTTATGTGTATATATATATATGATATTTGTCTACAATTCCTGGTTCACTGCACAAAATGGCTGCCAGAGCTCATTGCTTTGGACTGGGCAGGCGGAGCAGTTCCTAGAAAGGTGGGAACCACTGGGAACTGGCTAGACATTCCAGTTTTTTTTTAGCTGGGGCCAGGTTTGAACCTGCCACCTCTGGTATATGGGGCCGGTGCCCTACTCCTTTGAGCCACAGGCACCACCCCTCGCTAGACATTCCAAATGGCAATTGGTGACCAGTACACTGGCAGGCCTTATCTGCGAAAGCCCAGGGTTCTGTCATCAAAGATCTCAACCTCACTAACATATGGATAACATTCTTCACAGAGGTTTTTTTACTTAGTCTTCCTTATAAATGTTGCCCATATTCTCAGTTACACTTAGTGTTATAATCAAACAATTTCATAGATGATTTTAAATTTTGGAATGTTCATTTGATATCTCGAGAAAGAAAAACAGCTGATGGGGAAAAACATAAAACAAAACAAAATATTCATCTTTAAAGCCTTATCCCGGCGCCTGTGGCTCAATTGGCTAAGGCACCAGCCACGTACACCTAAGGTGGTGGGTTCGAATCCCCAGCCCGGGCCCGCCAAACAGCAATGATGGCTGCAACCAAAAAATGGCTGGGCGTCGTGGCGGGCACCTGTGGTCCCAGCTACTTAGGAGGCCTGAGGCAGGAGACTCGCTTGAGCCCAGGAGTTGGAGGTTGCTATGAGCTGTGATGCCATGGCACTCTACCCAGGGGGACAGCTTGAGGCTCCATCTCAAAATAAGAAAAAACAAAAAACCTTATCCCAAAAGAAATACAACTGCTTTTTTTGGAAATTGGTAGAGTAATGCTATTTTTAAAACAGATGTCTAGTAGCTGATGTGTTTTGGAAATTATTTTACCACAACATAGGTTTTTAAATGCTAATAGATGATGACAAAATAGTGTCATCTCCTAAAAAATGACTGATGTTCCTTTATTTCATGAACGCAGGCAGCAACCGCTTGGCATTCACTTACATCATCAAATCAGCTGCTCACTGAATTCCAAACCAGAAGACAAGGTGCCAGGTGCCTTCTGCAGGCTCCTCTGAGATTCAGACGGAATTAAAAGGGAGAAACAAAGACTCAGGGCCTGACAGGCTGCGTGCCTCTCCAACAGCTGGCTACACATTCCATCCTGTCACTTCCTACGTGGAGCTTCTTTCCCATATCCTTTACCTTACTTCCCCCTCAGCAATACACGTTATTCACATCCGATGGCACTTACTGTTCTTAGAAAAAGAAACCGTTAGGTGAGGTGGCTCACACTTGTAGCCCAGTTACTGGGGAGGCTGGGACAGGAGGATCACTTGAGGCCGGGAGTTGGAGTCCAGCCTATACAAAATAGCAAAACCCCTGGTCTCTTAAAAAATAAAAGAAAAAAAAAAGTATATTGTAATTCTTCCCTTAAGGTGAACAAAAATTTTCTTTCTCAGATATTAAAACCCACCATAGGTTTATTCCCTTGTCATTTCCTCAACCTACATTATTCTTCTTTCCTCTTTCTATCCAAAACAATTAGACCTTGAGAAAGCAACTTTATTGTTTGGTATAAATTATCATTGGCAATTGATTCTGAGTATGAGCTTAACTACAGTAAACATGGAACACAGTTTGCTAATTAGAAGCTTTGTTGTTCTTGGTTTGTATTTAAAAACAATTAGGTCCTTCTAGAAGAAACTCACCACTAGGATATTATCACCACCACCAACAGTAGTTAACACTTACTGTATACTTATTATGTGCCAGATACTGCAAACGACTTTTTAAAGTAGATTCTCAGGTAAACCCACTTTAAAGATAAAGAAACTGAGTCTTAGAGAGGTAAAGCAACTTGCTCAAAGTCCCATGGCCAACAACTGACAAATCCGGAACTTGAACTCCAGGAAGCCCCCCAAGTCTGTCCTATAGATACTACTCTACGAAGGTTTATAGTCCTGAGCAATGACGTGTTCCATTCCATCGAAGACATATCAAGAGATAAGAGAGAATATGACAAAACTGTATGTGTAGCTACTGCAAAAATCATGGTACAATCTCAGGAACTTCATCCATCTGACCATGGAAGGTTCCCTGGGTCAAGGCACACACTGAGCCTCTGCTTTCTGGTTAGTGTATACTGTAGCCTCCAAAAGAGGGATCAGGGGATTGCCATATGGGTCACCCTGGTCTGACATGAGACTAGGGGCTCTTTTTTGGTAAGAATAAGAGCCTAGGTAAACCACACCACAGATGACCTGCTTCATATTTCACTTGTATTTAAAGTATTTCTAAGAAAACTGAGCAAAATAACTGGTTTCATCTATTTTGTAAGAGATTAACTTATTATAAATTATTCATCTTGTAAATGGTATCAGGAAAGTTGGCTATTTAGAAAAATAAAAGTTTTGGCCAGGCAAGGTAGCTTGTGCCTGTACTATTAGCATTCTGGAAAGCCAAAGAGGGTGGATTGCTTGAGCTCAGGAGTTTGAGACTAGCCTGAGCAAAAGCAAGACCCTGTCTCTGCTAAAAATAGAAAAACTGAGGCAAGAATATCACCAAGCCCAAGAGTTGGAGGTTACTGTGAGCTATGATGCCACAGTACTCCAACCAGGGTGATGCTTGAGACTTTGTCTCAAAAAAAAAAGAGATAAAGAGAAAAATAAAATTTGATCCTCTTATTTCACAATACTATAACACATTCCAAATCAAACTAGAAAAAAATTAACAATAAATTACTTAAAAAATGTAAATAAATATTTATAAGGGCATGATCTTTTGATGGATAAGGACTTTTTACATGTAAAAGCAAAAGAAGAAATCAATGAAAAAATGTTAGATATGACAATACAAAACAATATAAAATAACTTTATGCCCCAAACACCATAATAAATAATAACAAGGCAAGTAATAACCTCAAAAAATTTGTAACAAATATGTAACAAATTCTGTAGTAATGGATATGAGATGATTTATAGTTGATAAAACTAACAGAAAAAAGTGGGCAAAAGTATTTGAACAATAAAGAAAGGAATACAAATGACTAACAAATACATGGAAAGATTCTATTTCACTAGTTATAAAAGAGGTCATGATAAATCGATGCAAATAATATTTCCATGTCAAAACAACATTAAAATATTAAAATAGTATGTGACAACTACTAAGAATTCTTTTAGTATATATGCATACTTATTAATCCTACACATTTAAAAAAAGACTAGAAAAAGGATATACAATTTATCTCTGGTGACCAGGTGGCCCAAACGTGTAGCCCCAATTACTTGGGAGGCCAAGGAAGGGGAATCACTTGAGCCCAGGAGTTTGAGTCCAGCTTGGGCAACACAGTGAGATTCCTGTCTCTAAAAAAAGAATCAAATTATCTCTGGGTGATAGAATTATGGGGAGTTTAAATTTTAGAACTCACACTTTTCTAAAATAAAAATCCATTACTTCCAATAACAAAATCCAATATTTTCAGTATATAAGAGACAAAGGAAGGAAAGAAAGAGAGAGAAAGGAAGAGAGGGAGGAAGCGAGGGAGAGAGGAGGGGAAGGAAAGAAAGAGAACAAAAATCTTCACCTTCGAAAGGTTAGGAGTGAATAAAACGTTTAGAGTGATAAGGGTTTACCGTTCAGAATATATAAAGAACTCTTATAGTTCAACAAAAAGAGGCAACTGGATTGAAAAGCGGACAAAGATCTCGAATAGATATTTCTCCAAAGAAGATACATAAATGGCCAAAAAGCACATGAAAAGCAGCTCAACATCATTTAGCCAGTAGGGAAATGCAAATTAAAACCACTATGAGGTTAACCAGTTTGATGAAAATATTTCAAATTGCATATAAAACCAGCACACTGTGCCCCATGACTGTATTAATGTACACAGCTACGATTCAATAAAAAATACAACAAATAAAAATTAAATAAAAATAAAAATAAAACCATAAAATAGATAATTCAAAAACTGATAGTCTAAATGAAAAAATAATATTTAAAAGGGCAGTGCCTGTGGCTCAAAGGGGTAGGGCGCCGGCCCCATATACTGGAGGTGGTGGGTTCAAACCCAGCCCCCAGTCAAAAAAAAAAATTTAAAAGGTGGCAAGTAAAAATTCTTTATAAAAGCTATTAAAACTACTTCTGTCTATATAAAAAAAACACCCACTATGAGATACTACATCACACTCATTAGGATAGCAAGAAAGACATCAAGGAAGGGAGGGTCATGAGCAGGAAGGAAGAAGGAGGGAGGAAGGAGGGAACTGCTTAATGGGTATGGGGACTAAAATGTTTGACTAGATAGTTGTGGCTATGGTACAACATTGCGACTGAACTAAATACCACTAATTGCTCACTTGGAAATGGTGAATTTTATGTAATGTGATTTTCATCTTATTTAAAAAAAAAATAAACAAAAAAACAACCAAAGTTTGCAGTGGCCATTCTATAGTGAGGGTCTGAATGGAGAACAATGTCAAACAGATTGGTGGTACACCCTGAACCTGGGACTCTGCATTCAGAGGAGAAAGGCAGCAGAGCAAGCCCTACCTGTGAAGATGCTCTCCTCCTGACATCTGCTAGCAACTGTTTGCATGGATTCTTCCATAAAATACACTCACTTGATATTTTAACAGGTAGTTCCTTTATTTTTATTGGGGAGGTGGGGGAAGAAACTGGTTACATAATGCAAAGGCCCAAGTGACAAAGTTTTGAAATTATTGTCTAACTTTAATTGTCATATTTACTGTTAAAAAAGAACTATAAAAACCATCATTTAACTAAAATTATTAGCCACTCAGGGAAGCATACCAACAGACCATAATAGATACTTCTCACAGTTGCTTAAAAGTGTGTCAGAACAGTTGAATGTAATTTTAATTAAATAAATTTGCAATTATAAGCATAATAACTGCTTTGCCATTTTTATATTAGTGCATTAGCTGGGTGAAAAACAATCCTTATATTGCAATAAGCATTGAAACTTCAGCAAAAAAATATTATTTAAGGTGCAACTACAATGTATAACAGATAAATCTAGTCACATGTTATAGGTCCAGCTTCAGACCTCCACTTGGTATAGCCATTGACAAAGGAAGCTGCCTGCAGGACAAAGTGGAACCCAAGATCATAAGTTCCCAGGCATGGAAACAGGCCTCCACACAGAAGGATGCAGGGAACAGGCACTGCCTGGGGGCTAACTAAAATTTCTATGAGGCATGTGTTTCTTGAGAAGCACCTGAAATAGCTCTGCTTTGAAGGTGAGAGGGACCTTGAATTTGGGTTTTCTATTAACTATTAGGATTTTTCCATCTTGAATATCTGTATTGATCTCCTTTACTTAAAGTATGCTAAGAATAGCTTCCATTCAGACTAGACTTCTCAAGAATTTGATCTGTTTAATATTGCCAGATATATTCCTGTATCAGACATGATATAACATTATTTGGGATTCATATTTAAATAGATTCTTGTGCAGGAGGAATCCCAATACTAAGATGTTCAATGCACAAGTATTCATTGATTCAATCTGGGTTATAAAAAAACTTCTAAATATAATCGACTCGTCTCTGTTTTTTCTGCAATATGTCCCTCACACCTTTCTTTCCTAGCTTTCTTTCTCTCATTTTGGGGAGCTGTTTTTGGATTGAGAGGTGAGTGGAGGTCAGGTCTAATCTCAAAATCCTATCTGGTTAGTGCACTCTGGTTGCCAAGGAGTGGACTCAATCTTTGGAGGAGCGACTGAGTGAACAGGTGAACAGCTTTCTCTGGCACACAAACCTGAAACTAAGTATATACAACTTTAAGGACATTCCCCCTTCCCCATGTGCCATTTGAGGAAATGCTGATCAAAGCATCCTTCGAATCCCATTCATATTTTCAGGTCTTAATTTGCATGCTGCTATATCTTTTCTTAAGTCAGATACACTGGCTCTACTTGATGAAGTGAATTTAATGAGGCTGTCTTAAGTGGGCCACCCCAGCGCTGGGAAACTCTGATCTCTGATCATTACATCTGCATAATTCCTCCTTCTCAGGGCCTCTATGAGAGCTTTCAGCTGTCTTATTCTGTCCTTAAATTAGCTACACTAGGAAGGAAAATAAAAACAGGTAAATGACAGCAAAGTGAAACCTCCCTACACTTACCATTCCAAATGCCTCTTACCAGACAAGAAGCAGCTCCAGTTTCCAGAGTCAGGACATTTTGTTTGCTCCATGAGACTTCAGCCCTTTGTATAAATCCATTAAATCAAGTATTCTCTAATTAATTATTAACTTTTGTGGAATACATAGTAAAAGCAAAGGCACAACAGAGGGGAAATGTGAAGAAATATGATTGTCCAAAGTATCTTCTCTCGCTGAACTGACTATTGAAGACTTCTAATTGTTAAACCCAGGCAACCTGGGGCTGTTCACTCTCCAGTCTCGCACGCTCCTGTAAGACACCCCCCTCCTGTGGCTTCCTGGTTTCTTGGCAGCCACTGCTCCCGGACCTGCACCTCCCGGCATCCTTCTTAGTTCCTCACTCACTCTCTCCACCATCCTTCACACCTTGGTGTTCCCGGGGTTTTTTCCTCCTCTCACTCCTCCCTGTCCCCACATAAACTGGGCATCCTGGTCACCTCTGGAGCTCCAAATGCCAAGCACAGTCTCCATCCCAATCTTTGCCTCTCACTGCTCGTGAGCCCTCAGGGCAACATTCCCCTGTGTCCTGCCTCAAATTCAGGAAGTCTAAAAGTAATCAAATAATCCCTCCCCTCACTATGAAATCCCTATCTCAATTTTAACACCACCCTCTTGGGCACCCAAGTCAAGACTCTGGGAGTTATTTGCTTCCTTCACCTCCATGATCTCAGCGCTGAATGGGCCCACCTTTTAACTCCAAAATATCTTTTCTACCAGTCAGCTTCATCCCACAAGGCCCCTGGCACTGTCTTAGCTCAGACGCTCATCTCCTCTCAGACATAAAACATGCCTCAACCTCTTTCCCATCTTTCAACCTCACCCCTTGGCCACCATGGCCTCCACAGGAAAGATAGATAATCATTTAAAAACTGCAAGTGGTTGTACTAGTTCAATGATTTTCCACATTTTCTACCAAATAAACCCTTATCTTTAGAAGAGAATACAGTCCCTCTGAACTCCCCACGGCCATTTCCCCACTCTTCCATGCCCCCTGCCAGTCATGCTCTCACCTCTCTGTCTCAGCACATGCAGCTCCTTTTCCATTTCAAAGTCCTATTTGCTTTCAGAATTTGGCTGAGCCATAATCTGTAAACATTTCTTGAATATTTATAGCAAAGTAAGGTGCTATCTCTGTTTGAGATCATGGTGGTGGATTTCTCATTTAAGACATTTTTTTCACAGTGGATTGCAAATATCTGTCTCCTATCAGACTGTGAGCTTCTTGAGCATAAAGGCTTATTTTCCTCCCTTCCTTCCTCCCTCCCAAATCATTTTCTCTGTGTTGACCACGAATATCACAGACAACACAGGCTCAGGCATGGTACACATTCAGTGCCTGTTTGCTGGAGTGGATGAATCACAATCTGGCACTGATCTTAGCGATTCTAGCTGCAAGGAAAGGAGCCATTTTTAATTCACACTGAAGAGCATCAGGCACCTGTGGGCCAACCTCAGCCTCGCCCCAGAGGTGTTCCAGAGTGCTCCCACAAGGCAGCCGATCACTTCTGCCCTCTTTCAGTGCCAAAGTCTGCAATTACATGTGTCTTAGAACTCATCTGATCTCAAGTGATGGAAACTGACATCAAACCGAATTAAACAACATCAACTTGTAGAAACTGAGGACTAGACGACTGAGCCCTGGGAAGGGCAGGGTGCATCTGAGCCCTAGAACACCGGGACCAGGGACTGAGACACACCACACTGCCTCTCAACTCTCAGCACTGCTCGTCTGTTCCCTCCTCTGACTCTGCACACCACCATCTCCCATGATGGAAGACACAGCCATCATGGGAGAGAACCACAGAGATGGCTCCTAGGTACTCACAGACTCAGCCACTTAATCAAGGCCGTCTTTGGTTTTTCATCCAAACATTACAGGGAGGAGGACTTAGCAGGGTGCCCATCCTTGGATTGAGGAACTGGGTCTAACGTGTGGATCCCCACCTGCCAGCAGGGAGTCTTCCCCGTTAGAAACTCATATGGGGAAAGAAGCTGCTTTGAGAAAAGGATGCTGGCAGGGCAGTCCAGGTGGGGGCTCCACTATTGCTATTACTCTAATCAGGATGGCTTAGGTACACAGTGGTGTGGAAACCCCACATTCAAGAGACACAAAGTTTCTCTGCCTTCCCTGTGCACACAGACAAGCTTTGTTCTTCCTTTCACACCACCTTCCCTCAAAACTTCTCCTTGTTCCTCAGCCGAGATAAACACACACAAACATATTGCAACTTCACTCCTTCACTTTATATCTAACCCTGTGATTTCCTTCCTTCCAATTAGATGAGGGTTTCCCAAGTAACCATGAGTAATTTGGATATTTCCTAGATTTTTCTGCCCCTGCAAACCTGAGTTTTAAACTGTACTTTGTATAGGATATGACCAACCTTGTTATAAGTACTTTTCTTTTTTTCCTTTCTATTCTTCTCTGTGTCTGAGCATTTGGCCTGAGCCAAATTATTTTTAAACTAGCAGTTTACTCGGTACCCAACTTCCTGCCTATTCAAGTTCTGTTTCTAAGAAGTATTCCTCACTGCACTGTTTCTCCCTTTTAAGAAATCATCATGATCAATAATAAAAGTTCTGATCACTCAACTGGAAAATATCACTGATTGAGTTAAGAAGTTCTTGGCTGGTGTAGCAAGTTAGGTCATTTACATCCTGAGGGGTAAAAAAGTGATACAGCATATGATGTTGCTGGAATTTCTTTCTCTTTATCATTCATTCATCCAAAATGTATACTGATTACTTACTATGCTCTATATAGTAGGAAGTAAAAAACTAAAGACCCAGGGAGGGCATAGTGGCTCACACCTGTAATCCTAGCACTCTGGGAGGCCCAAGAGGGTGGACTGCTTGAGCTCAGGAGTTCAAGACCAGTCTGAGCAAGAGCAAGACTTCTGTCTCTATTAAAAATAGAAAAACTAGCTGAGCGTTGTGGCAGGTGCCTATAGTTCCAGCTACTTGGGAAACTGAGGAAAGAGACTGCTTGAGCCTAAGAGTTTGAGGTTACTGTGAGCTATGACATCATGGCATTTTACTACAGGTGACAGAGTGGGACTCTGTCTCAAAACAAAACAAAAAACTAAAGACCTAGCACTTGATAAAAATTCACAGTGTAATGATGAAAAGATATATTAATAAAATGCAATGTGATGATCCCTATAATAGCGAGTCCATCATCACAGCAGAAATTAAAAAACTGCATGCCATGTGCATTTCTTGATAGATGATCTGCTAGGAGAAGTTACCATACTTAATGAATAAGCATTTTCTAGTAAAAATCTAGTAAAATCTTATTCTAGTAAAAATCTATGTGAATATCTAGACAACAGCTGTCCAGCCTCGTTCAAACATTTTACCTGCTTAATTTTCACTACTAGTGTCTTCTCTCCTCATCTTGTCATTTTCCTTCAGAGGAAGTGAAGACAAGGAAAAGTAGCCCTATCTGTCAAACACAGAATCCAAAAGCTATTGTGGGGTGTTCTCTTATTCCTGGGAAATACAACACAAAGAAGGCTCATCTTGTAAAATATAGTCATGTACCACATAACAATGCTCAGTCAACAACAGACTGCACGTGCGACAGTGGTCCCCTAAGATTATAACGGAGGTGAAGGATTCGAATCTCCCAATGACATCAAAATGTCATGGCACGACACATTACAACTGTTTGTGGTGACACTGGCATAAACAAACCCACTGTGCTGCCAGTTGTATGGTAGTATCGTACATGCTGTGATTAGATGTGTTGGAATACACGAATACTTACAATTGTGTTACAGTTACCTACAGCATTTGCTGCAGTAACATGCTGTGCAGATTTGCAGTCTAAAAGCCAGGGGCCAGAGGAGGGGTTGGGAATCTTTTCACGTTGGAAGACCTCAATAATTTAGTTGTAATCAAATAAGCCTGTATTCAGGAAACTTTAATTAGCTATTTAAAAAGTATGTTATTTTGCAAAAATCTAATTTTTAAGTCAACTAACCTTTTAATGACTTTGCTGCATCTGCTTTTGTGGGGAGAGCATTTGAATATTCGGTTGCAGCACAGAGGTCCACGGTTTCTGCTGATCCTCTAGACGGGTGTCAGTCATTTGTGACCGTAAGGGAGTTTTCATTTGGGGCAGGTAGGAGAATGAAGACATGCAATAATAAGTGACTGAGAAGCAAGAAAGCACTGTCCGAGCATGTTGCTGAAGACTACATCGTCCCATATTTTAGTTGGATCTTTCTTAGCATCAAACAATGACTTTAAAATGTCATCTACTGAGGGCTCAATCAATTCCATTTGTAGTTCTTTAGGTGCTTTGGCGATAGCAGCTAGGTAAGGCTAAACTGCTAATTTGCGTGTGATATCATGATTCTCAAAGTCAATGAAACTTTTATTGTATTCTCCAATTAACAGGTCTATAACAGCTGCATAGTCCTCAAATGGTGCACATCTATCATCCTGCACACCAGTGACCTTTACTAACCAGGGAAAGTGTTCATTTTGCCTTTTGAAAAAGCTATCTTTCTTAGATTTTTTTAATCACATGTCATATACAGACTTACTTTTACCTAGCCCAGAAATATTCAAGTAGTTTTGATCTGACATCATAACACAGAAATGCTGCATTCTTATAGAAATCTTTCAAATAATTCACATTGCTGATTCTGTTCTTCATAAAAATTATACTATCAGTTCTCGCAGAGGTAACGTTTTGGCTAACGCCTGCCCCTGTGATAGCCAGTGTACTTCAGAATATGACAAACCCACACCACACTGAATACCCCTCATTCACCTTTAGAATGTCACCAAACTGAGGATGCTGTGTTGCATTTTATGAATATATTATAATCAACAATATTTATAATTTGTTGCCAAGTGTCACTTAAAATAGTAGCTTTAGCACAGGGATTTTGCTGATGTAAGATATAATGAAAAGAAATGAGAACAGCTGGATATGTTGACTTTTTAAAATCTATACAATAAAACTCTCATGTTTTCCTGTCATGGAAGGTGCACTGTCTATACATACACTCAATATATTTACAAATTCAGTCCAACTTCATGACATTTATCTTCAAAGTTGTTGAAGATATCTATTCCCTGTGTTCTGTTCCCAAAAGTGCCCAAAGTGAGTAACTGTAGCAAAGAAAATCTTCTATGGGCGGCACCGTGGCTCAAAAGAGTAGGGCGCCAGCCCCATATACCGGAGGTGGCGGGTTTAAACCCAACCCTGGCCAAAAACTGCAAAAAAAAAAAAAAAAAAAAAGAAAGAAAGAAAGAAAGAAAATCCTTTTTTTTTTTTTGAGACAGAGCCTCAACCTACCCCCCTGGGTAGAGTGCCGTGGCATCACAGCTCATAGCAACCTCCAACTCCTGGGCTCAAGCGAGTCTCCTGCCTCTGCCTCCCAAGTAGCTGGGACCACAGGCGCCCGTCACAACACCCGGCCATTTTTTGGTTGCAGCCATCATTGTTGTTTGGCGGGCCCAGGCTGGGGATTAGAACCCACCACCTAAGGTGTATATGGCTGGCGCCTTAGCCGCTTGAGCCACAGGCGCCAAGTCTGATTATTTGAATTTAATAAAAGAAAGTTATCGGCTCAGCACCTGTGGCTGAATTGGCTAAGGCACCAGCCACGTACACCTAAGGTGGTGGGTTCTAATCCCCAGCCTGGGCCCGCCAAACAACAATGATGGCTGCAACCAAAAAATGGCCGGGTGTTGTGGCAGGCACCTGTGGTCCCAGCTACTTGGGAGGCTGAGGCAGGAGACTCGCTTGAGCCCAGGAGTT
>CAUYQV010159378.1:0-13030 GCA_963574575.1 Galagoides demidoff | reverse complement strand
ACAATGCCTGGCTATTTTTTGGTTGCAGCCATCATTGTTGTTTGGCAGGCCCAGGTTGGATTTGAACCCGCCACCTTAGGTGTATGTGGCTGGCACCTTAGCCACTTGAGCAACAGGCGCTGAGCTGAAAACTGGTAGTTTTTATTTAAGTTGTATGTCCTATCCTGCTAGTTCCCATGTGAAAGGCTGCTAGCACTCTGGGCTCAAGGGAGGATGGGAAGGTTGATAATGTGAGGATGGTAAATAAGAGCCTGAACTGCATGGTTGGTATGTCTTCTTAAAGAACTACAGTATCTGATCTAGCATGGAAACAGGGAGCTAATTTTATTCCTGGCACAGCTTCCTTAGCTGCTGTAATCTACTCTAGGTCTTTATGTCCTCTGCAGATAGGAAAACCACTAGGACCTTGAAGCAAGGGAAATAATAATCTCTTACATTTGAATAACACTATAATTTCAATATATTCAGCATATATTCACATCCATTATCCCATTTGATTCTCACCCTAATCAAGTGAAGTAAACAGGGCAGATATTATCTCTTTTCTGAAGGAGAAAACCAAAGCTCAAAAGGTTTGAGCTTTTAGCAATTGAGAAGCAAAATTGGGATTAGAGCCTTTGTCCTCTGACTCCTAATTCAGGGTTCTTTCCACAGTGCCACTTTAACTGTAGCTTGAATGATTTGGGCCTAAATGGAATATATATTGAAAACATAAATGGAACATAATATTTTGTTATATAACATCCCAGCTGCTGGATCTGGTTTAGCAAAAGCTTGAGGAACAGCACAAGGGGGTGGGAGGTAACAAAGTGTATAAAATGAATTCTACATTTCGACATGTTCAACAAAGGCAACAGAGTGCTCAGGACATTGATTAGGACACTGATTCAACAACTTTTAGTCTGTTGTGGCTTTGCATTATTCCTTATCAACTCTAATGACAAAATCCATCCTTTTCAGCATTGTGCCCCTAAATTCCTAACAGGTTCCTCTGACTTTTTTTTCTTTTTTTTTTTTGAGACAGAGTCTCACTTTGTCACCCTTGGTAGAGTGCTGTGGCATCACAGCTCATAGCAACCTCAAACTCTTGGGCTTAAGCAAGTCTCTTGCCTCAGCCTTCCAAGTAGTTGGGACTATAGGCACCTGCCACAATGCTTGGCTATTTTTATTTTTATTTATTTATTTATTTTGAGATAGAGTTTCACTTTATTGCCCTCGGTAGAGTGCTGTGGTGTCATAGATTACAGCAAGCTCCAACTTCTGGGCTTTGGCAATTCTCTTGCCTCAGCCTTTCGAGTAGCTGGGACTACAGGCACCCACTACAACACCTGGCTATTTTTTGTTGCAGTTTGCCTGGGCCAGGTTTGAATCAGCCACCCCTTGGTATATGGGGCTGGTGCCCTACCCACTGAGCTACAGGTGCCACCCAGGTTCCTCTGACTTATCTCCCAACTTTTGTCATCTGTGTCACAGACAGTGAAAATCCCTCCCTCCTACTGTCTGACTCATTCTCCCATTCCCAATTCATTTCCATCTTGCTTGTCCTGAGGCATTTTGCCTGTGTGTTCCTCTACTAACCCTTTTGGTTTTGCTGCATGGAATCTCCACTCGTTGGAAATAATATCTGCTACATGAATAAAATAATATGGCAGGAGACAGCCTGCAAAAATAGCTGGCAAAGTTTTTTTTTGTTATTATCCTTTGAATTTTCTTAGTGCTATGTTTTACTTTCCAGACTTAACTGAAACCTGGGAATTCTTTGCCCTCATGATATTGCTTCCTTCCCAAATTTCTCCATCTTCTTGATAACACAGTTTTGATGTGATGGTGTGTGTTGTGCGGAGGACTTTCTCTACTAGGGAAAACTGTCTTCTCATTCTCCAGCTCTCAGGAATCAACATGCTTTCTGTTTACTTGTGTTCTTTAGACAGCAGGGGAAAGAGTCCTTAGCAAAGTATTCCAGTGCTTTCATGGTCTGATCTTTGCGGGCTTCCATAGAGATCTACTGCCATCTTTTCCCCTTTCCCATTCATAGCCCTGTCTTAACTTAGCCATACTTAGCTAGTACTTGCAGTCCCTTAGCAAACCATGTTCTCTGACTTTTGTGCGTTTACACATGTTTTCTCTCTACTTGAATGCCCTACTTATTTTTATCTAGCTAGCAAAGGCCTATTCAATGATACCAGGGTGGGTCTTGAACATTCTCCTGTCAGTTACGAAGGTGGAGCTAAAGTCAAAGATCATGGACTGACCTACTTTTATCTTTCTTTGCCCTCCTTGGCGAGATGAGGCTAGCCTATGTGCTTATGGGGCGTGCTGGTGAGCTGATGCCAGGGTGAGCAGTGAGTCACAGGTTCCCATGTGTTTGGTATGTATCTGTCACAGTCCTTCTATGTCTGTGCCAGCCCAAACAATTCCTCAGAATGCTTTCTCTGGTTTTTCTTTGAGCCAACTCCCACCTCCAAAGCATTTCAAGTCAGTTATTAAAGACTTTGGGGGCCCTAGATCTAGATCAGTGATTCTCAACCTTCCTAATGCCATGACCCTTTAATACAGTTCCTCATGTTGTAGTGACCCCCAACCATAAAATTATTTTTGTTGCTACTTCATAATTGTAATTTTGCTACTGTTATGATTATAATGTAAATATCGGATATGCAGGATGTATTTTCATTGTTACAAAGGGGTCGCAACCCACAGGTTGAGAACCGCTGGTCTAGATGGTGTTAATAAACTTTTTAAGCTGCCAGATGGACTAGGATGGGGACCAAAGTGCAGTGTCTGGCCTGGTCTAGGCTGGGCAGGTGGGAAGTGCTCTGTTGAGTGTGTGCATGGGTCAAGAAGCTAGATGTGCTTCCAAATACCCCTTCATAAGTCAAAGTCTTTTTCTCTACGTGTTTGGGGGCCTGGCTACTGCTTTTTGGGCCACATCGGAGGGGGATATATATGTAGCTGTGAAAGTTTGATGGAGGGGACAATTATTTCCCATTTTGCTTGTTTTAAAGAGTGGATCAGGCCTTATTTCTAGCCTTTTACTTAAACTAGCAGTTTATGGTTTTAAAATAGCATGTTAAAAGAAAACCACACATATATACACTAGTTATTTCTAGCTGAGGGTTTCCAATAATAATAATAACAATAATAATGGTGATCAGAATTAATAATAATGTATTGTGTATTTTAAAATTACCTAAAGAATATTTAAAGTACTCACCATGAAAAAAAAAATAGTGAAGTAGGTGGTGCCCATGGCTCAGTGAGTAGGGCGCCGGCCTCATATACTGAGGGTGGCAGGTTCGAACCCAGCCCCGGCCAAACTGCAACAAAAACAACAACAACAAAACAGCCAGGTGTTGTGGTGGGCACCTGTAGTCCCAGCTACTCAGGAGGCTGAGGCAAGAGAATCGCCTAAGCCCAGGAGTTGGAGGTTGCTATGAGCTATGATGCCACGGCACTTTACTGAGGGCGACAAAGTAAGACTCTGTTTTATAAGAAAAAAAAAAGGGAAGACAAGTTGGGAGTATTGTGTGAGCTTGAGAGTTCTAGACCAGCCTGAGCCAAAGCAATACTCCATGTCTATCAAAAATGGAAAAATTGGCTGGGTGTTGTTGCCAGCTACTTACTATAGTACCAGCTACTTGGGAGGCTAAGGCGAGAGGATCATTTGAGCCCAAGAGTCTGAGGTTGCTTTGAGCTATGATGATGCTATAGCACTCTAGCCTGGGTGAGAGTGAGTCTCTGTCAAAAAAAAAATCAAAAGAAAGAAGGAAGGAAGGAAAGGGAAAGAGAAAGGAAGGGAAGGAAAAGAAAAGAGAAAGGAAAAGAAAAAAAAAAAAGAATACAAAGAGATATAGGGGAGGAGGCCAGGTGAGAACAGGTAAGGTGCCACTGGAAGCTGGAAGAGGCAAGGAAACATTCTCCTCTAGAGCCTTTGAAGAGAGTGTAGTCCTGCTGACATCTTGATTTTAGACTTCTAGCCTTCAAAACCATAAAAGAATAAATGTCTTTTATTTAAAAAAAGTGAAGGGATGGATACATTAATTAGCTGGGCTGATTCTTTCTACATTGTATACAAAGATCAAAATATCAAATTGTACCCCCTAAATATACATAATTATTTGTCAATTAAAAATAAAATAATATGCCATGAAGGCTATGTTAACCAGTTTGGTGAAAATATTTCAAATTGTATATAAAACCAGCACACTGTACCCCATGACTGCATTAATGTACACAGCTATGATTTAATAAAAAAAAAAACTTTCCTTATAACAAACACAATAAAGAAAAAAAGCAACTCTAAAAAAAAAATTCTCAGTCACTTAGAAACTGTAAACACTAGTCCAAGATCCTGTGTGTCAGGAAGTATTTTCTATCCCAATTTCCAGTGCTATCAAAGCATATAGAGCCTTTAGTGTCTAATCCAGGCGTCCTCAAACTATGGCCTGCAGGCCACATGCGGCCCACCTAGGACATTTATCCGGCCCACCAGATGTTTTTGCCCCACTGCCTGTCCTGCTTAGCCGACTCGTCGTCCTGGGGCCCGCAGTCTGGCCCTCCAACGGTCTGAGGGACAGTGAACTGGCCGCCTGTTTAAAAAGTTTGAGGACCCCTGGTCTAATCAGTGAAGGTAAGCAACCCACCCTCAAACCAATCTCTTCTCTCTCATACAGACCCTGTTCTCAGAAATGGAGGGAAAAATATGTATGTTTCTGTTATGTTTTGCCCTGGCCTGGACCAGCTGAGGCTTTAAGTCTTAGTGTGTTTGTGTAGGAGGATGGAAATGGGAGATTTCTTTCTTTTTCGTGTAATCATAGCTCCCAGCAACCTCAAACTTTTGGGCTCAAGACATCCTCTTGCCTCAGCTTCCTAAGTAGCTGGGACTATAGGCATCCCCACAATGCCTGGCTGTTTTTCAGAGGCAGGGTGTTCCTTGCTTAGGCTGGTCTGGAACTCGTGATATCAAGGAATCTACCCCCTTGGCCTCTCAGAGTGCTAGGATTACAGGCATGAGCCACCTCGCATGCCTGGCAGGATGGGGGCTTTCTGACTGCTATTCATTTACTCATTCATTCAATTTATTAATTCCAACATATATTTATTAAGTAACCTACTGTGTGTTGGGCACTCAGTAAAGGGATATAATCTCCATCTTACCAGTGGCTTCTCCCAGGTCTCTCAAAGTGTTTGGAAGCTCATACTCTCATCTCTTTAACTAGGTGACAATTAAAAGAGTAAGAGCTGGTATGGACAAGAGCAGGAGGGTGACTGAGGTAGCCATTTAGGGGAAGCATGGAGGAGTTCAATTTTCTCAAATCATTCAAGGTCCATTTTGTTTCCCCTACTCGTTGAGGCTTTTGCCAAATGTAAGACCTAACAGTGGCTGAAGATGGGACATTGGACTTAGGGGCAACTGGAAGACCACCCTGGGCCCAAGACTGTACCTTGAGTACGAGTGACAATTCTAGAGCACAGTGTTTCAACCCCCAACACAGAAACTGAATCCTGGACTGCCTACCAAGGGGCCCCTGCCAGCTGCTGGCTCTGAACTTGGTTTTGGCTCTGGGCTAAGTCGGCATAAGTTGAGGCCCAGGTTCCTCGCTCAGCTCAGCAGCTTGTATTGATCTCCAGGGCTCTTTTGTCTCCTCCTCCCCAGTGGAAGCCTCTCCCCCTCTTCCCTTCTCTCCCTCTGCCTGTCAGGCTCTTCCGCTTTCCTCCTCTGCTTCTAATGAATTAAAATCTCCAAGAGCCACTGCGTCTCTGGTAGTTTTACAAAACTGTCCTTGCTCTTTCTGCTTTTGCCCAATCAAGGGTATCTTTGCCTAAGGTCGTAGCGGATGCTGTTAGTCCTGGTGATATGATTGCATAGCAACACAGAGCAGCTCCGAGAGGGGAGGAGGAGGAGAAGGACAGGGAGGTGGGAGAGACAGAGGGAGAGTGTGCTGTACAGCAGCTGTCGGCATCCCTGTCTCAGGGACTTCTTTGCTGATTCACAGAGGCAGTCCAGCCCCAGCTTCCCAGCTTCCAGCTGCCGCCTGCTTCTCAGACCTGAAGGAATCAGAAGGTAGGCCACAGATAAATTATTTCCTAGCCTCACCCTTGTTTGCATGGCTGAGGGGAGATAACTGGGGTGGGGGGAGGAATGAAGGGAGAGAGAAAGAATGTGTATGTGAGAGAGCCCGCGTGCCTGCCTGCCTGCCTGCCTGCCTGTATGTGCCTTTGGGGGAAAACTTGCATTAAAAAATGCCCACAATGAAGTAGCGACCACTTGGATTCATAAAGATAAAAAGATGCCCAGAAATAGAAACTCAAGCTAATTTGGGCAAACGTGATCTAAAAATGAATAAGAGGAAGGTTCATGGTTGGTTTCTTTGAGAAGAGAGGAGTATTATTTGTTTTAGGTTCTCAATGACATGTTTTTTTGTCCAAGGGTAGATTTCCTAGCAGGAGGGAAGGAAAGATGTGTGGAAAGCACTGGCTAAAAGGGGAGGAGAGAGGAAACACGGGACCTTGGAGCAGGTTTCCTGAACCAATGAGTATTCTGGCCAGCAGACAGGACACAGGAGTTCTTCCCAGAAGTAAACTGGGCTCTGACCTAAGAACCTGAGACTGAAGGGCTCATCTCATCTCTGCATTTACTTCCTGGCTCCCTTGTTTTCCCTATTGCATTCCGCCTCCCGGTTGTGTTCTCCCCTGGTTTCTTTTTTGCCTCCAGTAATCAGGAGGCATCTCTCTACTCTTGAGAGGATAGCCTGGAGTAGTTTGAAATAGGGCTTACTTCTCCTGGAGTCCAACACCGCATCTCTTTCTGCTCTTACCTCCTTTGCCAGCATTAGGCCAAGCACCCCAGTCCAGTAAGTGGGGCTGAGACTGTATGGGTAGTTAAGGTTTATCTTTCCTCTAGTAAGCGGGTCGAGCCAGGCCTCACGATGTTGGGTCGAAGCAGGTGGCAGGGCTGGGGTGGGGTGGTGTGGGATAGAGGAGAAGGGGTGTCAGCAGCAGCAGCTGCTGGCTTCCACTGAGAGTATGGTGTGTGCTGTCCAGAAAAGAGCATACTTTTATGTTTTCTTTTTGATTATTCAAAAGAACAAAAGCCTTTAAAAGTCTCTATGCTACTTCATCTTAACTCTTGACTTTTGCAAAGAAATTCTTGTTTCTTTGCAAAAGGTAAAAGCCTTCAGGTAAATCACCTTTTTAAAAGCCCTGTGGAAGCCACAAGCCTCAGGAGATTTGCCCTTTAAGGTTTGGGTGGGGAGAGCATTCCCAGAATCTCTGGGCTTTTTAAGGAAACCTCCTTGGAAAGGTGGTGGTGGAAGTGTTAAGTATCCTCTTCCTGAAAGAAGACTAATCCTTTCTTCCCCTGGGTGGGCAGACCTCTTTCCTGTAGTCTGTCTTCCTGAAAACTATCACTGGGGGATGAAAGCGCAGGAAAGAGCTCCTCTTCCTAAGAGACTTGTACTTCTGGGCATTTACCCCTAGCTAAATATCTCTGAGCCCCAGGTCAGATCACCTTTCAACTCTGCCATCATCTAAAAAGCATGGCTTGAAGCAGCAGATTTAGCAAAGGCCCCAAGCCAAATAAGGACATCATATCTGGTATGCAGCCCTCCTAATCTAGATGTTCACAAGTTTCTGATGTTGGATCTGCCACAGTGCCACGTAGGATGGGGTCTCTCTAATGAACCCTGAGATGATAGCCTTCCCTCTAAACTTCTCAGGGATTCTCATTCAGAGGAAGCTCACTCAGTGGAAATTATACTATAAAAGTATATTCCTTTATAAAAGGGTTTTAAACACACATCAGCAACTAAAATAGCGAGTGAGATAAATCCTTCTAGGACAGCATTTACCAAATCAATATTTTACAGAGCACCGTTCTCAGAGAATGTTAATAGATTCTGTTTTAAATAAGTGTGGAGTGTGTGTGTGTGCTCACATGCATTCTATGCTCTGATAATTTTTTGAAAATGCTTCTTAACTGAATTCTCCTCTTGGAGAATCATAATGTATATAAAACCCAAGAGGTTAATCAAATTGTTCTCTTTCCTGTAACTGATGAGTATCCGAGATTTTTTTTCCTGATTCCCAGCCCACTGCACCCAACTACTGATTCTCTAGCAGGTTTCTTCCTGTGAAAATAAAGCAGAAGGAATAATCTTTTAATTTTGAGGACAGTGTTTGTACTTAATACATTTCTTTTAATATTTTGTTATATGCAAAAATTATCAACTTTCAGGACGGGATTTATCAGATTCTTTTAAACAATGTGTTATAAAACATTTTGTATGTTCAAAAAGGTGTAAAGAATAATATAGTGAAAATAAGGATACTCACTGCCCAGTTTGAGAAGGAAACAGCCCCAGTAGAGTTGAAAACCTCCATCTATCCTCCTATGGTTAAAGTACCTTCTCTTCCTCTGACATAATCACTACCTTGATTCAGTGTTCATTATTCCCATGCATTTATTTATCTTTTTACTACATGTGCATAGGTATTCAAACAACACGTACTAGTACAGCTTTATATGTTTTTTGTCTAGTTTTTTCTGTTGCTGATCGCCTTACCTTAAATATTACTGTTTTATGTGCTTTAAAAGTTTATGTCAATAGTATATTACATCTATTCTTCTGCAACTTGTTTTCTTCTATTCAGTTCTATATTTGTGAAATGCATCTATGTTGTAACATGTGGCACTAGTTCACTCATTTTTTTCACTATTATATATCCATTTAATGACTATGCCACACTTTATCCATTCTGCTGTTGATGGACATTTAGACTATTTTTTAGTTTTGAGCAATCACAGTTGAGCCTATTCTGGTCATTCTTGTGTAGATATTATTTGGTGACTACTTCTAGTTGGTAGATATCTAGGGTAGAATTCTTTCCCATCCCTGATGGGCTATGTGCATTGTTACCTTTGGGAGATATTGTCAAATTGCTCTTCAAAATGGTTTGCTAACTTACACTCCCATCAGCAGTGTATAAAGGTTTCAAATTTATTGCATTAATTGGCCCTCAGAACAAAATTTCTCCCTCATGGGTATGTATCTCTGATTGTTTCAGTGGAAAATAAATTTTATTTCTCAAAATTGCTTAACAACTAACTTCTTAGGAACTCATTCCCTTATTTTCATTTGTAAATGAGGGGATTGGCCTAGATGATCTCGTAGGTCCTATGGAGCTTGGCAATCTAAGTTTCAGTGATTTATTCATTAAGTGAGGCACATCTGAAAAGGAACCTTGATTTTTGGCTACATTGCAGGTATTTTTTTAGGAGCATATAACAAAGTTTGGTATCAATAAAATGTATGTCTCTGGCTTGGCCCTTGTAGCTCAAGTGGCTAAGGTGCCGGCCACATACACCAGAGTTGGCGGGTTCAAATCCAGCCTGGCCCTGCCAAACAACAATGACAATTACAATAAAAAAATAGCTGGGTGTTGGGGTGGGTCCCTGTAGTCCCAGCTACTTGGGAGGCTGAGGCAAGAGAATCCCTTAAGCCTAGTTTCTGTGAGCTGTGACACTACAGCACTCTACCCAGGGCAACAGCTTGAGTCTCTGTGTCAGTGGCGTTCACTATCCCGCTTCTAACACCACTTATCAGGGCCCGGGACTGGCCAGGTCTCAGGCCCGGCTTAGGTAGGTTCCCGACGCGGACCGCTAAGCTACCTTGCTCAGGAACAGTTTCTCTTAGGTGCGTGAGGGCTATCTACTTTAGCTGGAGAGAAAGAAAGAGAGAGTGTCTTAGAGAGAGTAAAGCAGTCTTCTTTGTATAGCTAGATTTTAGTGTTTAGCAGAGCTTGGTAATCTTTAGCAGAGAGACGCCGTGCTGGCGTTCTGCAGGCAGAAGAGGAGACAGAGTCAGATAAGCGTGTCCATGATAGCATGCGCAAGCTTCTTGACTGCCTTCTCCTCCACCCTGATATAAGGCTGAGCTCGTGCCTCTCACCACCAAGGTGTAGAGACTGCCAACTCACCAATGCTCTCATCTCTTGAGCTCTCTCATACTTGTTAGGACTAAGTCTCTTTCCATGCCCTTTTCACCAAGGTGTTCCATTACAGGTATTTCCTATAACTCTCACTCCTCCTAGCCACAAGCTATATGGGCTGCTACAGCTCTGTTTAAAAAAAAAAAAAGAAATGTATGTTTCTGGCTTAGCGCCTGTAGCTCAGTGGCTAGGGTGCCAGCTACATACACCGGAGCTGGCAGGTTCAAACCCAGCCTGGGCCTGCCAAACAATAATGACAACTACAACAACAAAATAGCCAGGCGTTGTTGTGGGTGCCTGTACTCCCACCTATTTGGGAAGCTGAGTCAAGAGAGTCACTTAAGCCCAAGAATTTGAGGTTGCTGTGAGCTGTGATGCCATGGCACTCTACCAAGGGCGACATAGTCAGACTCTGTCTCAGAAAAAAAAAAAATGTATGTCTCCTGTCTCTTACTGCCATGCTGTCGGGTGGAAAAGCAGTGCTGTGAGAGGGAGAGCATCATATGGTATTACCCTGAACTGGGAAGAAGAATCCATAGCTCATGGGAAAGGGGGTCTCTACCCCATTGCCCTCTGTTCTTTCTAGAACTTCTCTATCTTAGAATTCTTCCTTATTGCTTGATTTCCTCTCCCGAGAATACTAAATGCTGGTTGTACCAAAAGCAAAGAATATACAATAAAAAGGAGAAACCTCCTCATAGAACTCTTCAGAAGTAATATCAGCGAACCAAAAAAGCCCAAACTTTCTGCGTATATGCACATGTAAATTTTTAAAATGTTTTTACAAAATTGAGTTCTAGTAGACATACTATTCTGACACTTGCTTTCTTTTTACCTAAGATATAGATCTTTGACATCTGTTCGAATCAATGCATATAGATCTACCCCTTTCATTTTAACAGCTACATAATATCCCACTGTGTGAATGGCTTTCATAATAGATAATATTTGCGTATTTACTAAATGCTAGAAACTAGAATTAATTCCTTGCAATAAGGCTGTAAGGTAGATCTTTCTGTTATCTCTGTTTTACAGATGTGGGGACTGAATTGCAGTAAGGTTAAGGAGCTTGTCCAAATCTGTGTGGATAAGAGGAAAAGCCAGGATGCAAACCAGAGTGTCCTGGCTCAGAGCCTGTGCCCTTAATGATTGTCTGTGTTGCCTCTCTGATAAATCTACTCACCAGTCCCCTTTAGTAGACATTCAAGTCAATTGCAGATTTTTGCCATTGCAAACAATACTGCAGTTGATGTCCTTGTCCACTTCTGCAAGTCTTTCTGTAGCAGAAGTTCCTAGACTTCTCAGTTTTTAGGTGGAAAGAGCTTATTCATTCATTCAAAAAAAAATTATTGACCTCTCAGCACTTTGGAAACTCTGAGCTTAAATTAGGAGATTTGACCAGAATGTTTTTTCTCAGATGCCCTAGAAAGGTCAATTAAGTGCTTTGCAGGGTTTGCCAGCCTGGTGCTTCCCCAGACCCCAGACTCATTGAATCCTATTTGTCCTTAATTGCTTGTGTCTTTGCCCAGGTGGTGGCACAACTGATTTGATTCTGGAGCTCCCACTTAGTGTTCCATAGTAAAAAATCTCTACTTGCTAGGGGTCAGTGACTACAATGCCTCAGAGCCTGGGTTGTAGAATTTACAGAGGCAGAATAGTATAATGGTAAAGAACGTGTATTGTGGAACACAACTACGTGGGTATAAACCCCAGCTCCTCACCATGTATTCACATTATGACTCTGACCAAGTTACTTACTGTTCCTGTGCCTCCATTTTCTTTTCCACATGATGAAGATAACAATAGTAACTACTTTGTAGGATTGTCTTCAGGATTAAATGAATTAATTATGTAGACTGCTTAGTTAATATACACAGCATATAAAACATGCAATACAGTAAGTTTTAACTGTTATTATTTATGTGGCTATGGAAAAGCTGCCACATCAATCTTTCCATAAAGCAGTTGAAGACCTCTGTGGCGTTTTGGAGCAGAGAGGGGAGGGAGGAAGGAGGTAGCTATTATTTATTTATTTTTTGGCAGGGGACAGAGTCTTACTATATCACCTTCAGTAGAGTGCTGTAATGTCACAGCTCACAGCAACCTCAAACTCTTGGGGTTAAGCAATTCTCTTACCTCAGCCTCCCAAGTAGCTGGGACTACAGGTGCCCACCACAATGTCCAGCTATTTTGTTGTTGTTGTTGTTGCAGTTGTCATTGTTATTTAGCAGGCCCCGGGCCAAGCTCGAACACCTCCAGCCTTGGTGTTTGTGGCCAGCACCCTACTCACTGAGCTACAGGCACCAAGCCAGAGGCAATTGTTATTAAATAGGTAAAATGTTCACATGGTTCACAATTCAAAAAGTACAAAAGTATATTCAATAAAAACCTGTATCTCCTATTGGCAACATGGGGCTTTCGTAGTGTGAGGAATGATTCTGTTCCTCAACCTGAGCTGTGATTATATTGGAATTTTCTTTGTTAGAATTTCATATACTTTACACATATACTTTTACTTTATGTGCTTTTTTTTTTTTTTGTACATATATCTCTCGTTTTGAAAAAGAGGGAAACTTGTGGAAAATCCCAGAGGAATGAAGGGAATTTACTCTCCTCGGTCTAATAGCCACTCAGTTCCCTTCTCCAATGGTAACAGGTTGTTTTGTATACTTCCAAAAATATTTTATTGCATATATAAGGATGTATTATAAATATACTAACACCTTGATTTTTTTTTCTTGTTTTCTTTTCACTTAAAATATATCTTGGCTTGGCGCCTGTGGCTCAAGTGGCTAAGGCGCCAGCCACATACACCTAAGGTGGCAGGTTCGAATCCAGCCCGGGCCGCCAAACAACAATGACGGCTGCAACCAAAAAATAGCCAGGCGTTGTGGCGGACACCTGTGGTCCCAGCTACTTGGGAGGTGGAGGCAGGAGACTCGCTTGAGCCCAGGAGTTGGAGGTTGCTGTGAGCTGAGATGCCATGGCACTCTACCCAGGGGGATAGCTTGAGGCTCTGTCTCAAAAAAAAAAAAAAAAA
>CAUYQV010159375.1:0-11081 GCA_963574575.1 Galagoides demidoff | reverse complement strand
ATTATTATTCCTTAATACTTCATTGTAGCAATCTTCTGATTTCTTTTCTGAATGTATTTATCTTCATTCATTTTTAACAAGGTTTTTGTTTCTAGTCCTTATCTTAAACATTGTTATTGTTGGTAAATTTTAAGCCTTTTTAATTCTGTGAAGGCAAAAAGTGGAAACCTAATAATCATGTGTATATGTAAAAATTAAAAATAAATAAATAAATAAATAAATTCTGGATTCTTAAAACTAAAATATTCAAAAAAGACACAATGTGGTTGTAAAAATATTTTCAGACACAAAGTATATGTGATTTTTTAAACTTTGAGAATCACTATAAATCATTCTGTTTAGACTTCTTCATGAGTAGTTTGAGGCTATCACATCTTCAACTGAAACATTTCAAGCATGTATTTTAATTATCATTGTGTCATTAGGTACATGTAGTATTTTTCCTTATTCAATCACTACATGACTCGTGACTTGCAACTTATGCTGTTGTTAAGCTTATAAAGCGATTAATATCCTAACTTGTCTGTGCTTTTCTTAATTAATTTAGAATGTGTTTCATTCTTCTACTTCTGTTTGATTGAAAATTAGTAAGAAACAGTCTCATGTGGCATTTATAAAAGAGGTTTGGAGATGACTTGCTCCAGATCTGTGGTCCCCAACGCCGGCCGTGGATGGTACCAGTCACCGCCTGTGAGGAGCCAGGTGCCCAGCAGGAGCCAGCGAAGTTTCAGCTGTATTTACAGTCACTCTCCGTCCCTACTGTCACTGAGCTCAGACTCATTTCAAAGCTCTGCCCCCTCTTTCTCCCTTCATTCAAAAATGTTAGGAACCACTGTGTCTAGATCCATTTAAAAGGTTCAGGTTCTACTGATTGTAGATGAAGCCCAGGAGGCTTTTATTTTTTTTTAAGTATGATTGTTACACATACTAAAATTTGGGAAATCTACAGAAGGGAAAATATGTCTATTTTTCTTTTCCAGATTACACGGCAAAACTAGTAACATTTAAAAATATTCCACATCTAGTTTTATTCAAGATATGACAGTTGCCTGTATTTCAGAAACTGCTGTATAGACATAAAGAAGAATTCAAACTCTCCAGTACCTATGAGAAATTCACAGACAATTAGATTCTATAGGAAAATGTGAGTGCCAGTTAACAAAATGTGCTCAGGGCCAAATTAGTAAATAAATAAATAAAAAGATTCTTTTCTGACCCAAAATTCAAGAAGTCCAGAAAATAATCCTTAAGGAGTATTTTGCTTAAAATATAAGAAGTTTTTTTATTTTTTGCAGTTTTTGGCTGGGGCTAGGTTTGAACCCGCCACCTCCAGTATATGGGGCCGGCAAGCTACTCCTTTGAGCTATAGGGACTGCCCAAAATATAACAAGATTTTAAGAATCATAATATTTACAATAAACAACATAACAACAACTAATATGATTTTAGAGCACTTCAGGTACTGTGTATAACCGACAATATTTCATTCAGTACAATGTTACAATATGGTAAGTATTATTAGTTTTACATTCAATTTATAGAAGAAAGAGTGGACAGATTAATTACTCTGTTCAAAATCATACAGCTTGTAAGTGATGAAGCCATAATTTGAACCAAGATTAGATGATGCGCCATCTATGAGGTAGTCTTTCTCCCTACCCACTAGTCAGAGAACTTCCCTGAAAAAAAATAAAAACTGCCTTTAAAATGTATCCATTAGATTTACCTACACAATGGCAGGAATCTTTAGGGTCTGCTAGGAATATGACAAAAATTTCAGGAAAAGGCTTGAAACAGCACACCCTGCTAGGGTGAGAGAGAAAGCCTGAGGTCTTTCTCCACCCCCTTCAGCACACAGCACACTTTGGAGGGAAGGAACTGTGCTCATGGAAGCTTCAAATTATAAAAGATTCCTACCCAGAAAAAAAATCTTTCTTACAAAAGGACATTTGCTCTAGATTGTTTATCACAGTGCAATTCAAAATCGCCAAGATGTAGCATCAACTCAGGTGCCCATAAATTCATGAATGGATTAATAAACAAACTATGGTATATTTATACCATGGAATACTATTTAGCCATAAAAAAGATTGAGGCTTTACATCTTGTTTTAACCTGGAAAGAGTTAAAGAACATTCTTCTTAGTAAAATATCACAAGAATGAAAAAGCAAGTATCTAATGTACTCAGATAAGCAACTATACCATCTAATGAAAGAATAACACAGTTAAATTCAAGTCAGGGGAAGGGAGAGAAGGGAAAGGGGATGGGGAGGAGGGAGAAGTATCAGTAACCTCTGACCTAATGGGCAGGATGTGAGGGCATGCAGCACGCCTCCTGGGAGAAAGGCTCAACTATAACTTGAACTTTACCTTAGAAATGCAAACAATGTAACCTAATCACTTGTACCCTCATATTAATCTCAAATAAATAAGTAAATGGAAGGAGATTTTCCTATACTACGGAGTCTCACAAAGATGTATTCAGAAAAGGCTCTTATACCTTTCAAAGCAACCACAGAAAGATTGGTGTCAATGTCTTTAATCATTATTTTTAACTATGTATTTTTAATCAATAATTTAGTAGCAGGCATGGTGCGAGGTAAAGTACAAAGAATGTTGAGTAAGACAGGTGGTAACCTGCCCTGGAGGATCTTAAATCTAGTCAAAGGAGGAAATAAATAAATAAAATAAACAAAATAAATAGAAAATAATATAAATGGAAACTATAAAACAACACATGAGATAATCCTATAGAAGAACGTGGTCAGGAAAAACATGCCTAGAAAAATAAATAGGAGCTGTAGCTTTAATGTAAGAAGAAACAGGGCCTGCAGAAAAGCCAGGAAGCCCATCATTTCAGGAAAAGAACAAATGATGTGAGATTGATAAGGCTGGGGAAGACTGTGGCTTTCCCCGTAATTAGTTGGTGGCCAAATTTACTGCCATGTAGTATGGCCAGGATAAAATGAGGAATGTAATTGACTTGAGTAAAAGAAAAATGTTCTTGCCTAGAATCTATAGTGGTTAATTAATTGTACATGTCAACTTGACTAGTCCATGGTACCCAGATATTTGATTCAATATAATTTTAGAGGTTTCTGTGGGGGTATTTTTATATGAAATTAGCGTTTAACTCCGTAGACTTTGAGTAAAGCAAAGGCTTCCTGCAGATAATGTGGTTAGGCCTTATCCAACTAGTTGAAAGCTTTGATAGGAAGACTGACCTCAATGGAAGGAGGCAGAATTCTGTCAGCAGAATGCTTTAGGATTTCAACTGCTGCTCTTCCTGGAGCTCCAACGTGCAAGGCTAATCTGCCATTTTTTAAATTTTTTAAAAGTAATTAGTATGAATGCATAATAGTTGTATATCTTTATAGGGTATGTGGGATATTTAGATATAGCCATCCAATGTGAATTAATCAAATCAGGGTAATTGGAGATTTTGGTTTTGCCAACTTACACAATTATGAGAAATTTATCTATCTTTTCACTTTCTTTTGGTTCTGTTTCTCTGGAGAACCCTCACAAATTCAAAATTTTGGAAAAGATAATGTGAAATCTGAATAGCAGAGAAGTGGATGTGGCCCTGGGACATAGTAGAGGATCTAAGAGGTATGCTGGCCGAAGTTCAGAGAAGATGAGTTCGATTTCTTGGTCTCTGGCTTATGAAAATGGCTGGTTTTGCTGATGTTCATTATTTATTAAGAGTTTTAGGATTTCTTTCTTTTATTCTTCAGCTTTCAATACATTCTTATTAAAAGTCTGATTTATTTTGTCACTTGAGGGCACTAAGGGAAATCTGTGTGTCTACATTTATGATGGTAGCACTCAGAAAGAAAAGGGTTGCTTAGGGGATGCTGATCTTGAAATATCAAGATGTAGCTTAGGGCACTGTTTAATAGATCTGAAAATACTCCAAAACTGGAGAATACAAAATGGGAGAGAGGTAATGGATTTTTGAAATATGTGAACATTACCTGAGGATTCCAAAGGTATCCAAAGATATGGAAATATAAATACTTGGCTTCCTGTAGAAAAAGCTGAATGGTCCTCCAGGCATTTTATTTTGGCATTAGAAAAAAAATAAGTTAACTTTCAATGTCTTGTCTGGTATCTAAGGAAATCAGAAGCTGTCACTCTATTCTAACAGCAAAGGAAAAATTCTAGGAATTAAATCACATTCACAACTCTTCAATGCATCGGAAAAGTGAGGTCATCACAACCCTGTGGAGCAGAAATCCAAGAACAGAAACCTTCATAGGAACCAGTGTTGAGATAAGAAAACTTAAACCCTAATTGAGGACTTGCTAGAAGCTCCATGTGGACAAATCTCAGAGACAAAACCTCCAAGGGGACCCAGCTGTAGAGGGGACGCTACAATTCTGCAAGGTTTTCCTCCAGCAACTTGACCAGGCTCTTCCAGTGAATTTAAGAGAAAATCCCTTTGTATTTCAACAGAGGGGGGGGGGAATGTGACCATCTCAAAATACACTAGAACATTGCTATTTTAAGCAGCAACAATAGCAAAGTAACAAGAAAAGAATGTGTCTAATTTCCAGAGTGCCACAATATAATATTTAAAATTACTCTTTCAACAGAAAAATTAAGAAGTATGTAAAGTATAAGAAAGTGTGGCCCATATACAGGGGAATAAAAGGCATCAGTAGTGTGGTGGTGGACCAGGTGTGTCCTGTACAAGATAGCACACACTCTTTTAAATATGATCTTTCCCCATGATCACTATATGTTGGTGAATTAAGTCTAACGGATTCATCAAGACTCTGTTGCTTTATTACATAGACATTTGAAAATACTCATTAATGTGCATATTACCTAAATTTGGTTTATGCGGTGTCTGCAAGACCAGAATTCAATCTGTCAACTTTGTTTTATTCCCAAGTGGAGAACGTCTCACAAATAATATTTTTTATGAGAATTTTAGACAATCGGGAAGGTAAAAAAGAAAAGCCAAGATAAAACTAAGAACTGGAAAAATCTTGTTCTATGGAATCGAATTTCCCACAATGCTGTATGCTACTATTTAAATTCGGAGGACAGAGCACCTTCCCAGAAGGTATTTTTCATGCTGAAGAAGATTAAGATAGTGATCTCCTTGAAGTCATGTGAACACCAGTCTTCCTAGTAAAATCCTCATGTTGTGGATTTCATGTCTTTTTTCAGCCCTATCAGATGCAAATGTTATTAAGCACTTTCTAAGGTTTGTAAACTTTTACTAACAATTAGTGTGAATTGTATTCTGATACAATCATTATCCTCATTAGAAGCTACCGAAAAATCTTCAGTAATATGGAATTGATGGCCTCTGCTGTGTTTTGACATCATGGCTCTTATAAGGAAACTTTTGTGAGTTCTGTAATCCCTCTGGTCGGTATTATGATATCATTTATCAGTGGTAATAAATAAGGAATGAGTAAAAAAAAAAAACCTAAACTTCATCAACTATACTTGAGGAAGCCCATATATATACATTCTAAGACCCAGCCTTTAACAAGGCTATTTTAAATATGTTCAAGAAGTTAAAGAAAACCACCTCTAAGAACTAAAGGAAACTATTTGAATGACGTCTCACCAAATAGAGATTTATATTTATACAGTTAAATAAATATATACAAATTATAAAATGGAACTAAACATACATTTTAAAGTTTAAAGCATAATAACTGAAGCAAAAATTGCACAAAGGGTTTCAACAGCAGATTTGAACAGGTAGAAGAAAGAATCAATGAATTCACGGACCGATCAAACAACATTATCTGGCCTTACTTGGATTATGAACAAATTTAGAATGCGTGAACAACATGTTAAACATCTACACAATGGGATCTTCTCAATTAAAGGACCTAGCTATAGAAAATCTCAGGGTGAGTGAATCAGTGTCATCCTACTTAGTAAAAGAAAAAAAAAAAAAAAAACACTTGTCTCAAAATGTTACATAGTACATGATTGCATTTATATATGTCACATTCGAGGAACAAAACAGTGGTTTAGAGGTGGCCAGGGTTGGGGAAAGGGGACACAAAGAAACTTTTTGAAGCCATAGAAACCCCTTATATGTTAAATGCAGTGAGGGTTACACACTTTGTACATATTCTTACTTTAATACCAATATGCCCCTAAAGAGAGTGAATCTTACTGTCTATCAATCATGCATCAATAAACCTGACTGAAAAAATAATTACCATAAAATAATTATCACCACCACATAAGCAAAACAATAGGTCCTAGTTTGTACTCCCCTGCTGCCCGAGTAAGATGTGTCTATTCAAACATACACGTTTTTAAAATTTGTCTCCAGATCAGATCATTTTTATGAACTTCTCATCCACGTAGCCAATTGTCATTTTGTAACTTTCTTTTATCTAAACTCATCATACTCAGAACAAAATCATTTTCTGTGTACTCCCTGCCTCAAATTTGTTTCCCATCCTTTGTTTCTTGGCTCATATAACAGAACCGGTTGTTTGAGCCAGGATTCTGGATACTATGGGTGTTCCCCTTCTCTCCCTTTACCTTTATTTAATCAGAATCCATCTGTATCTGTCAGGTGGTAGACATTCAAAATACAATTCTGAATAAATAAATGAATTAAAGAATTTTGCTTCCAGGGTTAGAATAAATGTTTGAATGGTACCAAAGAATGCGTGTGCCTCCTGATAAGCGTCATGAAACAGTAACTCTGCTTTTAGGATCAAAACTGCCATTAAAAGCAAGGTGTGGGAGTTAGGGGTCAAAGTTATTCAGCTGCTGGCTGTACCAGTTCAATATTTGTAGAAAAATAAGAATAAAAAGATTGAGGCAAAAGTGTCTTAATCTGTTTCGTGTTTATCTCCTAACATTTTATGCTCCGCATCCTAGATCTTATTTATAATTCTCATATCTGTCTCTATTTATGAATTCATAACTGCTTTGTTCTCTCAAAGGCACTCCACTTCTCTCTACTTTATGCCTAGCTTTGCTAAATCAATTAAGTTCAATTGAATTTAGCTAAATAAGTCACAGAAGTAAACCCAGAAGACCAGAGTAACAAAGACACACTGCTGCCTTCATTCCCAATGAATATTTAGCAGTACCCATATTTCCTCCATGTGATAACTGACTTGATTTATTAGTTAAGTCTGTAAATAGAATAAAATTGACTGGTCTTAAAATAAGAGCCACTACTATCTAAAGGGAATAAAAACGTAGTAAACCGAAAACTGTGGTATTCACGAGACTGTCCCAGTTGCTCAAAAATAAAATTTAAATGGGAACCTGAGTGGGAGGTGACGGGCTTTCCCTGCCTCCCTCTGCTCTCCCTGTCTCTGCACAAATCAGCCAGCACTGAGAAGCGGAACTGGAATTGCATGTGACTTATTTTCACAAACTTGTGATAGGTAACAGCTAATGGACAGTACTGTGGTAACAAAGCACTGTTTTACACTAAATAGTAGTAGGACTTGAGGACATTTCAGGGCTTCTTTTGCTTCACAAATGCACCAAGTTTCCCAGAAGAACTGGCCAATAAAACTGCCAGAATGGGGAAGGTCAGAGCACAGAGAACTAATAGGATCTCAGGGGAAGATCAGTGCAGCTGTGGTTATTACCTCTCATGCCTGGACCGGGAGATCTGTTAAAAGAAAATATTAGAACTCCTTCAGCAGGTAGAATAAATGAACTTACCCTACTTCAACTTAGGGTTCCATTCCTTTCAGCTAATCAAGACTCTGTCCTTTTATTTTTTACATCAATTTATTTTTATTGATACATATTACATGTACATGTTTAGGGGCGCATATGATATTTTGATGCATTCATATAATCAAATCAGAGTAATTGGAATATCCATCACCTTAAATATTTATCTTTTCGTTATTCAGGGAACATTCAAATTACTCTCCTGTACTTATTTTGAAATGGACAATCAATTAATGTCAACTCTAGTCACCCTACTTATCTATCAAACACCAGGTCCTATTTCTTCTAACTGTATAATTGCAACCATTAAAACTGCATGATTTTTTTTTTCTTTCGAATGTGTTAAAATAGGAAAGGTGCGGGGGCTTGTACCTATAAGCATTTTGGGAGGTTGAGGCTGGAGGATTACTTGAACTTAGGAGTTTGAAACCAGCCTCAGCAACATAGTATAGACCCTGACTTTACAAAAACACTAAAAAGGCCCAGGTCTTTGAGAAACTGAGGCAGGGGGATCACTTGAGTCCAGGAGTTGGAGTCTATAGTAGGTATGATCATGCCACTGCACTCCAGCCTAAGCAACAGAACAAAATCATGCCTCCCTTCAAAAAACAATTGCCATACCTTTTTAAATGCTTCCTCAGGGCAGGGTGCAAATCTCAAAATTATTAACATTAGATAATGCAGGGGGAATTTTTAAATGATTTAAATCATTAGATTATTATTTTATTCACAGAGAATCTATGTTCTAACTTTTTTATGGACACTAAATATTTTAGGTAGTTCTTTCTATAAGTCAGATTTTGCGTGAATTAATTAATCTCTTTTGGGTATGCAAAAAAAAGTTACTAAGATAGACCATCAAGAAAAAAAGAGGCCGAGCATGATGGCTTACACCTATTATCCTCAAGGATCACTTGAGGTCAGAAATCTAAGACCTTCTTAAGCAAGAGTAAGATCCCATCCCTACTAAAATAAGAACAAAATACCCTAGCATGGTGGCAGATGTCTGAGTCTCAGCTAGTCAGGAGGCTGAGGTAGGAGGATCACCTGAGCCTGGGGGTTTGTGGTTACAATGAGCTTTGATGATCCCACTGTACTCTACCAGAGCAACAAAGTGAAACAGTGTCTCAAGAAATAAACAAGAAAGAAAGAGAAAAATGCCAAATAAAATGATACAATACCTTCAAGCCAACACATGCTAAAGCTATTTCATTCAACTTGCTTGCTCAGATATAAACTGCATCTGATTTACCTTCTCTGCTTGTGGTCTTGGCTACAGGATTCTGTGGTCTACAGCCACGGTCCCCTAGAACTTGACCAGAACTATGCCCTTGCTTCTTTTCTTACTTTAGCAGCATTTTCACTGTTTTCTCTGATGTTGTTTCACATTTACTTCAGTTGTACTCTGGACCCAGAACAAAAATATCCTCCCTAATCCCTCTGTTTACTTATTGGAGATTTATTGCTTCTCTGTTTTCTAGCCTCAGAAATAGCATTAAAGCTTTAAACCTCATCTCAGTCCATACCTCCTTAGGAAAGTATTACGTTTTTAAAAAACTGGCTTACTCTAATTGTTCTGACCATACCTCAAAGGAAAAAAGACTGCCCTATTATGGTTTTCCCATTGAAAGACTTAGTTTGACTTACCTGCCCTCTTTCAGTCATTCTGTGGTAAAATGAGTTGAATTATCCAAATTGTTCATGAGAACTCACCCTGGAACGCCTGATAAAGAAGCCAGTACAGATAGTTGGGAGAAACCCCCTACCCCAATCCTACTCTTTCACCAGAAGGGGCTGCCCACAATCTCAGCTTCCCACACAAACACCTGCTGTCTTTGCTTGGCAAGCTAAAATATAACATCTCATGGGACCCCACACTCGCTCATGGGTGCTGGGAAGCTGGTATCCCTAATCAAATTTTATGACTGGCTGGCATCAAATTTCTAGACTGTGTGAGGTCAAGTTGCTTGGTTTTTCCCATTTAAAGATTATTTTTTTCATATGAGAAATAAAAGGAAGGGCGTGGCCCTCCATTAGAACATAAATCACCTTGTGAACTAAAATAAAATCTTCAGGCTCCACCTCAGAAACTGACTGACTGGATGCCTCCCACCTCCCCTGTTGGCCAAAAGGATCCCTTAAACTGAGTTACTAGACATGAGAAAGGAGATCAGACATGGCTCATTACACCCCCTCCCCTTCTTAGAAATGTCCTCTGTGACTCTCTAACAGGCCTAAGGCCATGCAAGACCTACCTGCAGGCCCTCCATATACAAAACAAATGACTTGAGTCTGTCCAGTACTTTGTCTCTAATTAACTGACCCTTTTTTGTAAGCATTCATTTTCACTGACCCCAGGTCTTTTGGACAGGGCCTAACTCTTCCAGCCTATTATCAGCTAAAGAATCTGTAAACCCACCTATCACGCCTGTAATACTAGCATTCTGGGAGGTCTACGCAGGTGAATTGCTTGAGCTCGGGAGTTCCAGAACAGCTTAAGTGAGACCCTGTCTTTAGTAAAAATAGAATAACTGAGGCAAGAATATCACTTGAGCCCAAGTATCAGATGTTGTTGTGAGCTATGATGCTACAGCACTCTACCCAGGGGGACAGCTTGAGAATCTGTCTTAAAAAAAAAAAAGAAAGAAAGAAAGAAAAAGAAAAAAACCTGAAATCACCCTCTTCCAGATGTCCCATCCTTTGGGGCCAAATCAATAAATGTTTTCCATGTGTTGATTTATGACCTCACCTGTAATCTCTGTCTCCCCAAAATGTATAAAACCAAACTGTCACCCCACCAGCTCGAGTCCATGTGCTCAAGGCTTCTTGGGGGTGGCTCCTGGTCATGGTCCTCGAATTTGGCTCAGAATAAGCCTCTTTAAATTATTTTACAGAGTATGGTCTCTTTTCCATCCATAACCTTATGGGTCTCCTCTGTGTGGAGGGGCCAGGAAAATTTGGACTCTCTCTTCCCTTACTGACCTGGCTTCACAAATAGAATATTATGCAAAGTATTAAAAACAGAAAGTTTGAACTAAATCTACAGTTTATAATATATTAATGATACTATATTTTATTATTATTACTGAAAGTTTGGTGTCGCGAGTGCATGGATGATCACGCGAGACATGGATTGACAGTCCACACTGCAAGAGGTGAGGCTAACCATAGGTGCAGGATAGCCGAGTACTTCTCACTGAGTCCTTTTATTGAGGAGATACATAGGCTCAGCGCCTGTGGCTTAATCGGCTAAGGCGCCAGCCACGTACACCTAAGGTGGTGGGTTTGAATCCCCAGCCCGGGCCACCAAACAACAATGATGGCTGCAACCAAAAAATGGCCGGGCCTTGTGGCAGGCGCCTGTGGTCCCAGCTACTTGGGAGGC
>CAUYQV010159374.1:0-20935 GCA_963574575.1 Galagoides demidoff | reverse complement strand
TTCAGTTTTTAAAAGGTAGTGTCGAATTCTTTTCTAACTTGTCTATATCAATTTTTTACTCCTACTAGCTGTATGTACAAGAGATCCCAGAGACCCATTTGATCCCTGTGCTAATACTTCCTGTTGACATTCTTAGCTACGGCTATCACTAGGGCTTATTATCAGGGTAGGTCTTATATTTAACAAATGCATAGAAATCCTGCTAGGGCTTATTTTTTGGGTAAATCCTTGCTCAATCCCCTACCCGCTTTGTCCTCTGGAATCTTTTTTTTTTTTTTTTGAGACAGCTCTCAAGCTGTTACCACAGGTAGAGTGCTATGGTGCTATAGCTCACAACAACCTCAAACTCTTGGGCTCAAGTGATTTTTTTTCCTTATCTTCCCAAGTAGCTGGGACTATAGACGCCTGCCACGACGCCTGGCTATTTTTTGTTGCAGTTGTCACTGTTGTTTAGCTGACCTGGGCTGGGTTCAAACCCACCAACTTCTGTGTATGTGGCTAGCGCTGTAACCACTGTGCTATGATCACCTAGCCTGGAATCTTTTTTTTTTTTTTTTTTGAGACCAAGTTTCACTTTGTTGCCCTTGTTAGAATGCCCTGGCCTCATAGCTCATAGCAACCTCATATTCTTGGGCTTAAGCGATTCTCCTGCCTCAGCCTCCCTCCTGAGTAGTTGGGACTATGCCTGGCTATTTTTAGAGATGGGTCTTGCCCTGGCTCAGGCTGGTCTAGAACCCATGAGCTCAGGCAGTCCACCAGCCTCAGCCTCCCACAGTGCTAGGATTACAGGTGTGAGCCACCACATTCTGCCCTCTTCTGGAATCTTTTAATGAGAGAATTTTTTTTTTTTTTGAGACAAGGTCTTGTTATATTGCCATTGTTGGAGTATCATTGCTCTTCATAGACTCAATTGTAGCATGCCATAGACTTGAACTCATAGGCTTAAGTGATCCTTCTGCCTTAGCCTCGTGAGTAGCTGAGACTGTAGGCTTGTGCCACTGTGCCGGGCTCCATCTATTTTTAATTCTAGGAACTTTCTTCTGCATTTTAATTTTTTTTCATTTAGGACTTTCTTTTTTGTTTTTCGAGACAGAGAATCACTATGTTGCCCTGGGTAGAGTGCTGTGACATCACAGCTCACAGCAACCTCCAACTCTTGGGCTTAAATGATTCTCTTGCCTCAGCCTCCTAAGTAGCTGGGACTACAGGTGCCCACCACAACGCTTGGCTATTTTTTGATTGTAGTTGTCATTGTTGTTTGGCAGGCCTGGGCTGGATTCGAGCCCGCCACCTCTGGTGTATGTGGCTGGCACCCTAGCCTCTGAGCTACAGGTGCTGAGCCAGGACTACCATTTTTCATATGTTGGCCCTTTTACTTTTGATTTCCCTATCTCTTAACGTTTACTTTTCAATTTCTTTATGGTTTTCTGTTACCTTTTTTTTTTGGTATGGACAGAGTCTCACTTTATCACTCTTGGTAGAGTGCTGTGGTGTCATACAGCTCACAGCAACCTCCAACTCCTGGACTTGGGCGATTTTCTTGCCTCAGCCTCCCGAGTAGCTGGGACTACCAGCGCCTGCCACAAAGCCTGGCTATTTTTTTGTTGCAGTTTGGCCGGGGCAGGGTTTGAACCCACCACCTTCAGTATATGGGGCTGGCGCCCTACCCACTGAACCACAGGTGCCGCCCTTCTGTTACCTTTTGATAGAATTCCTTAATCTGATGTTTTAGTTCATTGATTTATCCTTCATCCATACCCATTCTACTATACCAGTGTTTTGTGTTTTAAGTTTTTTTCCTCTCTTAATTTTATCTCTGTACATGTTCTGTAGATGATTTAAGCCCTCATTTCTTTTCCACTTGGTTATGTTACCTCAGCTTTGAAACCGATCCTCTTACAAGTGAATTTTTACCTCCTCATTATTTGCAAAGGAGTAGTTAAAGAAGAAGTTCTAAGGGCTCAAGAACCGGTAAACCAAGCCTTTCCTGTTTGTTGAGTAGTGGTTCAGATCTGTAGTCCTGTGGTAACATTTCTTAGGCTGTTTTATTTTGGAGATCAGGATTATGGGGAGATCATAATTGGGACTTCTTGAAATAGTTTGCTTTAGGGTCAGATATGTTTGGATAACAATGGCCTAAATGAAATTAAGTGGGTGTGTTTATACTAAATTTATTTCAGAGCCTTTACTATGCTAATACACAATTCTAATCTTCAATAGGGAGGTTTTTAGCAGTGTTTTTCTCATTGATAATATAATACTTTTAGATAACTTGCATTTATATTAGACTAAAGCAGTAAGAAACCCATTATTTTTAACTTTGGCAGTACAAGTTAAATAAATTAGATTTACTTGAACATGTCTTTGTTTTAATGCAATTTTTGTTAAAAATTTGTTTCAGGTTAGAAGCTGGCTTTATGTGGGTAAGCTCATTTTTTCTACTTTAGATCTCATCATTGTTGCATATAATCTTAAAACATAATAAATAATTAACTCATGATATTAATGACTTATTTTTTAGGTAGAGAGAAAAAGCTTGCTACAGAGCTTTCTGGACTAATTGAAGAAAAATGTAAACTGCTTGAAAAATTTAGCCTTGTTCAAAAAGAGGTAAGACATTGTTGAACATAATGTTCATGTTAGGGTCAGAAAGCCTTATGCTTGTCAACGTGGGCACTTCTGCGTGCGTTTACTTTGTTTCATTAATGGTGTCTCAGTTGTGGTTTCACTTTCTTTCCCTGACTAATTAATCTGAGCATATTTTCATATTGACTATTTGGGTAGGGTATCTTTTTGGTGAAATCGCCTTTTCAGGTCTTTTTCACATTTGCAAAAGTATGGCTATCTTTTTTTCTTTTGGATATGTAGATGTTTTTCTGTATTTTCCTTTGTCAGATATATGTACTGCAAATATCTAAACTGTGGTTTGCCTTTTTATTTCAAATGGTGTCTTGGTAAGCAGAAGTTCTTAATTTAAACATGGTCTAATTTGTCAATCTTTTCTTTATAATGACTGCTTTTTGTTTCTTTGTTAGGAAATTTTTGGTTATCCTCGGGTAAGAAGATACTCTTCTGTGTTCTCTTTTAGAAATTTTTAATTTTCTCATTTAGTCTTTGTGTTAGTTTGCCAGGACTGCTTTAACAAAATACCGCAGAACTGGGTTCCTTAAACAACAGAAATTTCTTTTCTCACAGTGGAGGTTAGACGTTTAATATCAAGGTGTTGGCAGGCATGGTTTCTTCTGAGGCCTGTCTGTTTGCCTGGCAGGTGGCTGCCTTTCAGCTGTGTTCTCACGTGGTCTTTCCTCTGTTCACATGTGCACATCTCTGGTGTCTCTCTGTGTCCAAATTTTCTTTTTATGAGAACATCAGTGAGTTTGAATTAGGGTCACCCTAACAGCTTTATTTTAACTTAATCAGCTGTTTAAAGGCCCTGTCTCCAAATACAGTAACATTCTGAGGTATTAGGGGTTAGGGATTTTACATATGAGTGGTAGGGGACACAATTCAGTCTATAACAGTCTTTGATCCATCTGTAATTGAGTCTGTGATGGTGTAATTGGGGGCATGTGTATCAAGATCCAATTTTTTTTATATGGATATTGAATTACCCAGTATACATACCATTTATTAAAAAGACCATCATCTTAAACTGAGTGAATATATGAGTGAATATGTGTCTGTTTCTATAATATCTTCTGTTTTGTTGGTCTTTTTGTTTTTTGTGCCAATCCCATTTTTTTTTTTTTTTTGTTTTAGTGTAATTTTATAACAAATTGGGTATCTGACAGTGTAAACCTCCAGGTTTTTTATTCAAGATTGTCTTGGCTATCTTGGTGCTTTTCCAGTTCATATAAATTTTAAATCACTTTATCAGTTTACACACATGTATGTGTACATGCATGTACACAGCTGCCAGGTGTTTGAATATATAGATCATTTGGAGAGAACTGACATTGTTACAATGTCGAGTTTTTAATCTATGGACTGTGGTAACGTTCCCCTATGTCACGTAAAGATTCTCTCACTATTTTTTTTGTATGCTTTTGTGTTTCAGTCTTTTCTTAGATTTATTCCCAGGTATCTGATGTTTTTTTTAACTATAGGTAGTCCCCAGGTTACAAATATCTGACTTATATACAACTTGCATTTAGGAACAGAGCTATTGGGTACAAACGTGACTCATGTAGGACTCACACTTAAGAACAGGGGCTATTACAGGTAATAGGTAAATGGGCCTGTTCCAACTTATGTCCCAATTCACCCTAAGAACAAATGTATGGAATGCGTCTTGTTTGTAACCTGGGGATTGCCTGTATTTTAAATGGTATAGTTTTTCTTGACCGTTTCATAGGGATATAGTTACATACCCTATAATTCATAATTTAAAGTGTGTTCATAAATAGCTTTTCGTAGGTTCACTGAGTTGTATATCCTTCACAGCAATCAAATTTTGAATATTTTTCTTTTTTTTGAGACAGAGTCTAACTGTGTTGCCCTTGGTAGAGTGCTGTGGCGTCATAGCTCACAGCAACCTCTAACTCTTGGGCTCAAGTGATTCTCATGGCTCAGCCTCCCAAGTAGCTAGGACTACAGGTGCTTGCCACAGTGCCTGGCTTTTTTTTTGTTGCAGTTGTCATTATTGTTTCTTTGGCCTGGGCTGGGTTTGAACCTGCCAGCCTCAGTGCATGTGGCTTGTGCCCTGCCCACTGTGCTACAGGCATCAATCCAAATTTTGAATATTTTCATTACCCCAACGAAGAAACCTTGAATATTTTAGCTATTACCCTTTGCTCAGTCCTCCCCCACCCCCCCATCCAAATCCTAGATGACTTACCTCCTTTCTGTTTCTTTAGATTTGCTTATTCTGGGCATTTCACATAAATGGAATCATTAATGACTTTTTTTCACTTAGCATAATGCCGAACACAGACACAATTTTAGTTCTTCCCAAAAGAACTTTTTCTCGTTCATTTATAGCATTTGTCAGTACTTCCTCTTTTTTTGCCAAATAATGTTGCATACCACAGTTGGATGGAATTTGTATTATTTTTGTTTTTGGTATACATCTTGCTGTTAATTATATTCATGTACAAGTTTTTGTACGGACATATGATGTTTGACAATTAAGTTAATGAACTTGCCACCCGTGTGCTTATGTTTGCAGCACTGTACAGACAACTTGGTAAGATTTCATAACCTTGGCATATCAGTGTCTCGCAGTTGTGTTCATGTCAATGTGTGATGGTATCTTGCTGAGTGGAGTTCATTATTGCCGTTGTGTGTTTTTGTTTTTTTTTTTTTTGAGACAGAGTCTCACTTTGTCACCCTGGATAGAGTACTATGGCATCACAGCTCACAGCAACCTTAAACTGTTTGGCTTAAGTGATTCTCTTGCCTCAGCCTCCCAGGTAGCTGAGATTATAGGCACTTACCACAAAGCCTGGCTATTTTTAGAGATGGGGTCTTGCATTTCTCAGGCTGGTCTCAGACCTGTGAGTTCAGGCATTCTACCTGCCTTGGACTCCCAGAGTACCAAGTTTATAGGTGTGAGCCACCATACCTGGCCTTACCTTAAACCATTTTGAATTAATTTTTGTATATAGTGCGAAGTAGGTCCAATTTCATTCTTTTGCATGTGGACATGTATTTGCTTTAATACCTTGTTCTGAAAAGATTCTTCTTTCCCAACGGAATTGTCATGGCATCACAGACTACTTTTTGTCTCTTACAGAATTTGTAAATGAAATCATACTGTTTTGTGTCTCACTTTTTAGTCAGCATTGTATTTTTAGGTTCACTGTGTTGTTGCATGTATTTGTACTTTTCTTTTTCCTGCTAAGTAAATTTGTATTATATCATATACTGCAATCTGTTTGTCTATTTACTTCTTCAGTGGCTATTTAAATATGTTTACTATTATGAATAAAGTTGTGAATATTTTTCTCTTTTTTGTGAGATAGAGTCTCACTTTGTTGCCTTCAGTGGAGTACCAGTTCACAGCAACCTCAAACTTTTAGGCTTAAGTGATTCTCTTGTCTCAGCCTCCCAAGTAGCGGAGACTACAGGTGCCTGCCACGACGCTGGGCTATTTTTTAGACACAACGTCTTCCTCTGGCTCTGGCTCTGGCTCTGGCTCAGGCTAGTCTTGAACTTGTGAGCTCGGGCAATCCACTCACCTTGGCCTCCCAGAATGCTAGGATGACAGGTGTGAACCACAGCACCTGGTCTAAATTGTGAATATTCTTCTACAAGGTTTTTTTTTTTGTGTGTGTGTATGTATGTGTGAGTTTTCACTTTTTGTCAGCAAATACTTGGAATTAGAATTGGTGGGCCATTAGGGCAGGTGTAGTTTAACTTTATAAAAAAATTCCTGGTTACTTTTATTATTTTCTCTATATTTACTTTTTAGGTATGTTACTATGATTCGTCTAGGTGTGGTTTCTTCTGTTTATCTTCCTTGGGATTCATGATGCTTCAGCCATTTTCTTTTCTTTTCTTTCTCTCTTTCTTTCTTTCTTTTTTTTTTTTTAAGAGACAGAGTCTGACTTCGTGGCCCTCAGTAGAGTGTCGTGGCGTCACAGCTCACAGAAACCTCCAGTTCTTGGGCTTAGGCGATTCTCTTGCAGTCTCCTGGGTAGCTGGGACCACTGCTACAATGCCTGGCTATTTTTTGTTGCAATTTGTCCAGGGCCGGGTTTGAATCTGCCACTCTCCATAAATGGGGTCAGCGCCCTACTCAGTGAGCCATAGGCGCTGCCCAGGATTCATGATGCTTCTAGAATCTGTAGCTTAATGTTTTTAATTACTTTGGGGATGTTCTTTTTTTTTTTTTTTTTTTGAGACAGAGCCTCAAGCTGTCCCCGTGGGTAGAGTGCTATGGCTTCACTGCTCATAGCAACCTCCAATTCCTGGGCTCAAGCGAGTCTCCTGCCTCTGCCTCCCAAGTAGCTGGGACCACAGGCGCCCGCCACAACACCCGGCCATTTTTGGTTGCAGCCATTATTGTTGTTCGGCGGGTCTGGGCTGGATTCAAACCCACCACCTCAGGTGTACGTGGCTGGCGCTCCTAGCCGCTTGAGCCACAGGCACCGAGCCTTTTGGGATGTTCTTGATTGTTACTTTTCAGTTCTTATTTTTGCTTCTTTTTTCTTTCTGAGGCTTTAAATACATATATTTTAATTTTTTAATTGTATCTCATATATCATTTACATTCTTTCCTTGATTTTTCACCTTTTTTGGTCTATAATTCTGCCTAGATATACATGTTTTCTTCTGATCTATCTTCCATTTTTACTAAGTGTCTTCATTTATGTCTAGTCATCTTTTAAACCATCTATATGAGATCTTAATTTCATGTATTCTCATTTCAGTTCTGTAGCTGCAGGGCAGCTAATACTTTAGTTTTTTCTCTAGTTCAATTTTTTTTAAGTTCTGTTTATATATTATGCTTACTTGTTTTAATGTCTGACTGAGAACTTCATTATCTGCGTATTTAGTCGTGTATTTTTATTGTTTATTTTTTCTCTTGATTTTCAGTGAAGTCATGTCTTATTTAATTGTTTTTATATTGAGTATCAGTGGTAGTAAAATAAAAATTGTAGAGATAATTTTGAAGCTGTGGGTGTTGTAATTTTTCTTTAATGAGGAGATTTACTGTTGCTCTTCATAGGCACCTAGGCTGCGGACATTAGACGTCTTAGATAACTTTCTTAATTTGACTTTTTTTAAAAAATAAATTTTATGTGTATATTTTAGATATAGAGCATAATGGTATAAGATACATGTATAGTAAAATGGTTAGTATAGTGAAAGAAATTAACATGTAACAGTTACCCATCCCCTTAACCAAGAAGAGCTGTAATGTGCTCATTTAGCAAAAATACTGAGTACAATACATTGTTACTAACTATAGTCCACATGTTGTATGTTAGATCTTTTTAGGGACCAGGCATAGTGACTCCCACCTGTAATCCTAGCACTCTGGGAAGGAGAGGTGGGTTGATTGCCTGGAGCTCAGGAGTTTGAGACCAGCCTGAGCAAGAGCAAGAGCAAGACCCCGTCTCTAAAAATAGCTGAGTGTTATGACGGGGGCTTATAGTCCTAGCCACTTGGGAGGCTGAGGCAAGAGCATTGCTTGAGCCCAAGAGTTTGAGGTTACTGTGAGCTATGATGCTGTAGCACTCTATTGGGGGCAACAAAGTGAGACTCTGTCTCAAAAAAAAAAAAAAAAAAAAAAGAAAGAAAGAATCTTCTTCTTTATCCATCCTTTATGTTTGCTGCTTTGTATCTTTTGACCTGCATTTTCCCATTTTCTTCTTCCCAACCACTATTTTATTCTCTTAGTTGCAAGTGATCCTCCTGCCTTGGCCTCTCACAGTGCTAAGATTATAGGGATGAGCCACCACACCCGTCCTTGCCAACTCTTACAGCATTATGTAGATTGTTATTCTTTAGCTTTAAAGATTGTGTATTCCCTACTTGCTTTCTTTGTTCTGTGGTATGAATTGAAAGTGAAAATTTCTGATGGCCCATTGCTATAAATTTCTCTTTAAGATCTAGGCTTAAGGCTCGGCGCCTGTGGCTCAATTGGCTAAGGCGCCAGCCACGTACACCTAAGGTGGCGGGTTCGAATCCCCAGCCCGGGCCCGCCAAACAACAATGATGGCTGCAACCAAAAAACGGCCGGGCCTTGTGGTGGGCACCCGTGGTCCCAGCTACTTGGGAGGCAGAGGCAGGAGACTCGCTTGAGCCCAGGAGTTGGAGGTTGCTATGAGCTGTGATGCCATGGCACTCTACCCAGGGGGATAGCTTGAGGCTCCGTCTCAGAAAAAAAAAAAAGATCTAGGCTTAAGGAAGAGGTTTACTTGTTAGGGAATAGTAGACAACCTACATAAAAATATACATCTTGAGTAAACCTTTGGGTAATCTTTAATACAACCTTGCCATTTGAATTTTTACTCCCTTTAAGTAAAGAATACGAGTTACAGTTCTGTGTTCTCTGAGAAGCAGGTTTTGGACACCTTCCTTAGTGTTAAGGGTGAAGTTCTGCCATTTATTGCATGAGCTAGTGGTGTGTGATGTTTTAGCTGCTCTGGTTTTGTTTGTTATAGGGGTCAGGTTTGAAGAGCTTAAAGCTTAAGTAAAGCCAAGTAAATTTAATGTATGTGTAGAAGTGGATTCTGTCTGCTTCTTAGGCATCTATCCAGATATAATTTGGAATAAAATGTATAGAGATTTTACTTATGGGGTTGCTTTGTTTCAGTATGAAGGCTTAGAGTCATCTTTAAAGGATGCCAGCTTGGAGAAAGAGTCAACAGAAGCACAAAGTTTGGAGGTAAAAAAACAATGATACAATTTAAAAAGCTAGAAAAAAGATTCTTACTAAATAATGGAAACTTTAATGTATCTTCTCAAAAGCTTTTGAAAGAAATGTGAAAGAGTATCTCTGGATGTTAAAATTTAAAGAAAAATGGTAAATATAGGAAATAGAACATTAGTAAGTAGCATAAAATATTATAAAAATGTAAGCTCCTGTTGCTGACTTATTTTGAGTGAGGCACATTCAAGTTCACTGGAATTTGTAGAGTTGTGTAGAAACTCTTCATTCCTCATTAAGGGGGCTATTCCTTTTTGACTCAGTTTGCTCCAGTTCTTTTTCAGAACTAGGATTCATTTTCATAAATTTAGGAATGGTTGGCAATAATCAATTATGGAAGTCTTGATAGCATTTGCCTTTACCTCATTTCCAGGTTATTAGGAGCTAACTAGATTGAGACTAAAAGCATACATTTTAGTGGTGGTGTGTTGGCAAATGTTTAACATCTGGCTCTCTAAAAGGCAGAAATCCTTATTTGTAGCATTTGGTGAGTTTTGTGGTAGGAATACTCCCACCATGGCCATTTCCAGGCTACAACATGATGTCACTGAATGAGGAGTTGGAAAGATGTGCTCAGTTGGCTTTCCCAAGTCAGGTGTGATGTGGTTAATTGTAGGGAAGGAGGAAAGTATGTAATTATTATAGAAATTTAGTTAAACTAAGACAGATGAGGGTAAGTGATGGCTGTGCCTTATTACTGAGTATAAGAAGAAATTTAGCTAATCTAAGACAGATGAGGGTAAGTGATGGCTGTGCCTTACTATGTTTAGAAATGGAAGTATGGTAACAAACAGTGGTGACAATGAATAGAAGATAAAGTCCGCGTCTGGGGAAATGGAAGTAGCAAGCAGTAGAATTCGTATCTTTGGTATACATGTTTAGTCCAGCTTGGCAGTTTTTTTTTTTTGGGCACTTTGTTGCCCTCAGTAGAATACCATGGTGTCACAGCTCACAGCAACCTCCCAACTCCTGGGCTTAGGTGATTCTCTTGCCTCAGCCTCCCGAGCAGCTGGGACTACAGGCACCTGCCACAATGCCCAGCTATTTTTTGTTCTAATTTGGCCCAGGCTGGTTTTGAACCCGCCACCCTCGACGTATGGGGCCGGTGCTCTACCCTGTAAGCCACAGGCCCTGCCCAGGTTGGCAGTTCTTAATCACTGATGTCTGTTATGATTCAGAATTTTCTAGTAGAAAGGAAGTTATAAATTGGATTCCAAGTACAATAATATTTTTAATCTTTTTTTCCTTCATTTATTGCCTAGTACTATGCTTAAAAATCTAGTGAAACTGTTATTTTTTATTTGTTGACCCTGTGTTTTAACTACTGTCCCAGTAGTAAATTTATTTGTTTGATAAATAAAAAGAATTTTTTGCCTCGGCACCTGTGGCTCAAGTGGCTAAGGCGCCACCCTCGGTGGTGGGTTCGAATCCAGCCCGGGCCCGCCAAACAACAATGATGGCTGCAACAGAAAAAAAATAGCCAGGCGTTGTGGCAGGCACCTGTAGTCCCAGCTACTTGGGAGGCGGAGGCAGGAGACTCGCTTGAGCCCAGGAGTAGGAGGTTGCTGTGAGCTGTGATGCTACAGCACTCTACCCAGGGGGACAGCTTGAGGCTCTGTCTCAAACAAAACAAAATAAAACACTAAAAAGAATTTTAGAAGGCATTTGGCATGCTAGCAGAAGAGTAAAAACTAAGTAGCCAAGATGTTTTATTCAACTTGGTAGTGTGGGTAAAATAAAAAACACCAGTTTATTCTGAGGGCAATGCATTTATATAATATGGTAGTAAAAGTAGCTGAATTTTTCTCTAATTTTGGTGGGTTTTTTGTTTGAGACAAGAGTCTCACTTTGTTACCCATGGTAGAGTGCTGTGGCATCACAGCAACCTCCAGCTCTTGGGCTTAGGCAATTCTCTTGCCTCAGCCTCCCGAGTAGCTGGGACCACAGGCACCCACTACAACGCCCGGCTATTTTTTTGTTGCAGTTTGGCTGGAGCTGGGTTTGAACCCGCCACCCTCATTGTATAGGGCTGGTGTCATACTCACTGTGCCACAGGTGATGCCCGGTGTTTTTTTTTTTTTTTTTAACATATAGCAAGACCATTTCTTTTCAGGAATTGTAATCATAATTATATGTAAACTATAATGTTACACAATTTTTTAAAAAGTTGATAGTTGAATCTGTAGATAAAATCAAGCTAATAGGGTGACATTTTGATTCATGTCAGGGAATTCCTATAATGGAATAGTGAAATATTATTATATAACTTATGTAAACAACTTTTGTTTCATAACCACTGTATATAGTACAGTATGTATTTGTTCTGTTTTTATTTTGGCCTGCATTAAATATTTCAAAACCTTTTGTTTATTTTTTTTAAACAAGTTTGTTGAAGGATCACAAATATCAGAGGTATGTTTGTTATAGTTTCAAAATTCAATTGGATTAATCCAACAACTAATCATTTTAATTTAAAAAAAGTTCACAGAAAATGTTTTAATTCAATGTGGAATATTATCATCAAGCAATCTTTGGTTTTTGAGTTTATTTTGTATCTTATGTATTTAATTATATTAAATTAGATTTATTTCTCCTTTTTTTCCATACAATGCTTTAGAGCAGAGGTTGGCAAACTGTGGTTAGGGCTTTCCACCTGTTTTAGTAAATGAAATTCTATTGAAACACAGCTATGTTCATTCATTTAGGTATTGTCTTTGTATTCTCACTATGATAGCATAGTTGAGTAGTGGCAAAAGACTACATGGCCTATTTAAAATTTAAATTTAAAATATTTACTCTCCAGTTCTTCACAGAAGCAGTTTGCTGACCCCTGCTAGAACTTCCATTATTTTGATATTATAAAAATAAGCAAATATATGAACTAAAAATTAACTTACAGCACATATATTTAATTATACTCTTCTGATTTGGCCTAACCCAATTTCCCAAGTTTATTGTATAAAGTTGGCTCTTTCTTTTAGGCAATCTATGACAAGTTGAACAGTTCCAAATGTAAACTTGAGGATGAAATACATTGTCTAGAAAAAAAATTAAAAGAAGAGAAATCTAAACATTCTGAACAAGATGAACTGGTAAGACTTTTGTATTTGAGGAGAAAGTAAGAAAAAGAGCTATTGAGTTTTTAAAAATCAGTTTCATATTGGTTAAAGTATTACTTGACTACAAAAAATGCCAAGAATACAGAAGATTTTAGAGAGCAAAATTTTCCAGCTCCATCCTTCACTTCTAGATATTACCATGTTGAATTTCTCGCATATTCTTATAGAAGTTTTTTATATGCACTATAAAGTAGCATTAGCAGTAGTGCATATAAATAATTTAAGTTGAATAGTTACGTAGATAGTGTTTTTTATGTGAAAGATGTTATGAACATCATAACCTTTTCTTTTTTAAAATATGACTTAATAAAAACATTGATGTGGGTGATATTATTCAGTAAGAAATGATGTTGGTGAAGTTATCTTGAGCTTATATAACTTAAATGTTATGAAATATTAAAGTTGAGGTAAGACACTATTGTTAAATAAATTTCATGTGAAGTCCCTTTAAGCATATGACCAGAAAGATTGAGAAGCTTTCCTAATTTGGGCCCTCCCATGTGGAGAAGAAGTGTTAGGTTAACATATCTAACATATATGGCATCTTGGAAGCTGGAGGACGTCAGCAAGTACTTGTTTATGGACTGATACTGTCTTTCCAGATGGCAGATATTTCAAAAAGAATACAGTCTCTTGAAGATGAATCAAAATCTCTCAAATCACAAGTAGCTGAAGTAAGTTGAATTAGTCTAATAAGTCTAATGGGTTTTTGAAAATCATTTGAATTTAATTTTTTTTTTATTTTAAAGGAATAATGTACAATATTAGAATTTGAGGTATAAAGGATACAGTATAGGTATTTATTTATTTTTTTTTAATGAGGAACTTCAGTAAAGTTTTTTTCCCACTGGCCTTTTTTGAGCTATTAATATATACTAGCACTGTTGACAGATCTGGGCAATTAACATTAATAGACAAACCTGTCCCATGAAGTTTAAATTTTACTGGGGGAGATGCATAATAAATGGTTGAAATTTGCTGCAGAGTAAATAGGTTAAATCATTTGGCTAGGGTCACGTGGCAAGTCAGTGGGAGAGAGAGGACTATTTCTTGATTTTATGCCAGCCTTTTTTCTGTTATACAAGGCTGCCTCTGCTATTAATATTGGCATGTTTTTGCCTTTGTTTAATTCCATATTCTAGGGAATATGTGTAAAGATGAACTGTGCATTAAATTAAATTAATTGCTATAAACTCAGTATTTTATGTTTTACTTAGGCCAAAACAACTTTCAAGATATTTCAAATGAATGAAGAACGGCTTAAGACGGCAATAAAAGATGCAATGAATGAAAATTCTCAACTTCAGGAAAGCCAGAAACAGGTTTGTACTCAGTAGTGACTCCTCACGTTATGACTATATAATTGTAAATGTTCTGGGCATACTCATGACTGACCCATGTTAGGGGCAAGAGTTTGCTTTACCTAGAGAGTGCAAGAGCAGGACAGTCCCCCAGGGATACATGAGGTGTCTCATTTGTGTAAGACACAGGTGTGTACTTCTGCACTCTCTTCCCATAGGGCAGGGAAAGTAAGCCAGGGCATTCAGCATTTGGTAATCACAGTAAATAGTATTAAACACAACTTTCTTTCTTTCTTTTTTGGTCACTTTATCACCCTCAGTAGAGTGCTGTGGCGTCACACAGCTTACAGCAACCTCTATCTCCTGGGCTTAGACAATTCTCTTGCCTCAGACTCCACAGTAGCTGGGACTATAGGTGCCTGCCACAATGCCAGGCTATTTTTTTTGTTGTTGCAGTTGGGCCGGGGCTGGGTTTGAACTTGCCACCCTCAGTATATGGGGCTGGCACCATACCCACTGAACCACAGGCGCTGCCACCAAAGCACCAACTTACTTTTTTTTTTTTTTTTTTTGGAGACAGGAGCCTCAAGCTGTCCCCCTGGGTAGAGTGCCCTGGCATCACAGCTCACAACAACCTCCAACTCCTGGGCTCAAGTGAGTCTCCTATCTCAGCCTCCCAAGTAGCTGGGACCACAGGTGCCCACCACAACACCTGGCTATTTTCTAGTTGCAGCCATCATTGTTGTTTGGCAGGCTCAGGCTGGATTTGAACTCCCCACCTTGAGTGTACGTGGCTGGCGCCTTAGCCACTTGAGCCACAGGAGCTGAGCCAAAGCACCAACTTTCAAAGCCAGAGTGAAGGGTGACTGAGAATACCCAAGAGGGTTATTGAAGTTATAGATCTGAGGCTTAAATAGTGAAGCAGTTTTGCTGGTAGATCAATGAGGATTAGCCCCTTTGCAGTCCTTCCCCACATATGTGGATGTTCCCACACATAATTTCCTCTCCTGCTTTCCCAGTATAGTTACACTTGTTCAGTGGTTAATTTATAATGTAATATTACTCTAATTATTACTAATTTCCTCACATCTGAGCCACTTGGTGGTGCTCTGATTCCATATTCTGTCTTATCCAACATTTTATTTTTTCCAGAGGTAATTGTTTTGTTTCCTCTATACCTGTCTGTATTTCATCTGGGTGTTCTCTTCCAGAGATGTAAACATCTTATTCATGCCTTCAGATGCTTTGGCTAATCTGTCCATTGCATTTTTTTCTTGAGGCAGGCCTTCCTGGGGCTCCCGTCCTCCTGGTCCAGTAGGCACTTGTTCTGTATGTGGGTCTCTTAGGTTCTGTTGTCCTGAGATTTCACGTCAGCCCAGTCCTGAGGATTTCCTTTGTCTTTCTCCATCTAAGACATACTATTTTGTGGTTAATTCTTTTGACCTGAGACAGAGGTATAGGAGGTAATTTTTTTTTTAGAGCTTGCATGCCTGAAAATGTCTTCTTCTTTTTCTCTTGTACTTTCTGATATTTTGGTTGGGTATCTTTGGAATTGACTTTTTTTCCCCTTAAGATTTTGATATCATTGCTCCATTGTCTTCGCTTTCCAATATTGCTTTTTTTTTTTTTTTAGCATTTTTTTTCTAATTAATATGAGGGTAAAAATGTTTAGGTTACATTGCCAATATTTTTTTTTAATTTTTTTTTTTTTAATTTAACAGACAGAGTCTTATTTTGTTGCCCTCGGTAGAGTGCTATGGCATCACAGCTCACAGCAACCTCCAGCTCTTGGGCTTAGGCAATTCTCTTGCCTCAGCCTCCCGAGTAGCTGGGATTACAGGTGCCCGCCACAACGCTTGGCTGTTTATTTGTTGCAGTTTGGCTGGGGCCAGGCTTGAACCCGCCACCCTTGGTATATGGGGCCTGCACCCTACTCATTGAGCCATAGGTGCTGCCTGCCATTATTATTTTTGATAAGTCAAATGCTATTGGGATTATTGAAACTTCTGTGTGATCTTTTTCTTCCTGGAAGCTTTTACTATTTCTCATTGTTTCCAGTTCTCTGAAATTATATAATGAGTGTGTTGGTGTGTTTTTTTTTTTAAAGAAAGGCAGACTGCCACATGCAGCACCTCATTTGGATGTGTCTGGAGTCTTAGAAGCTTGACTACCCTGCCTTCTCCTACAAATGGACCTCGAAAGCTTGTTTGGAGGTTCTACCAGGGGAGCGCAGCTACTTGAATACCCTTGACAGAACAGCAGTCCTCCTCTATCGGGGAAGGTCGTCCTCTTTGACCTAGCACGTAGCTTCGGGAGGGACGCACGTGGAGCAGTGAGGGAGGAAGGGGACACCCGCCTAGCCAGCCAGATCAGCCGAATCAACCCTGGTGATCAATGGGGTGACAGATGTCGCAGCCAGATCACCCTCACATCCAGGTCTTTAATCATATATTGCGTGAGACACTTTCTGTGTGGAAACTATTGCTCTTTATTTAGTTCTGGGAAATTTACTTGAATTATTTTTTTTTTTATTTTTTTCATTTTTGAGACAGAGTTCCACTTTGTAGCCTTGTGGAGAGTTACATAGGGTCATCATAGCTCAGAGCAATCTCAATCTCCTGGGCTCAAGTGATCCTCCTGCCTCAGCCTCCCGAGTAGCTGGAACCATAGGTGCCTTCTGGCTACTTTTTCTACCTTTAGTGGAGAAAGAGTCTTGCTCTTGCTCAGACTGGTCTGCAGCTAGTGAGCTCAAGCGATCCACCTGCCTTGGCCTCCCAGAATTCTGGGATTATAGATGTGAGCTACCACATGGCCATACTTGAATTACTTTATACATTTTTTTTTTTTTTTTTTTTTGCGGGGGTGGTGGTATAGATGGTTTATATGATAATTCTTTGAAAAATGTCTTTTTTATTTTCCTGTCTCTCTGAAACTTTTATTCATTTTTTTCTCTATTTTTCACTTGTAAGAGTTCTTCTTTGTTTTGATTATCCCTTTTTCTTGTTTTCTGGATGCAGAGTCTTATTTTGCTGAGAATATTGTGGGGTTTTTAGAGGGGTTTTTCAGTTCTCTGAGTTTCTTTTTTCTTTTGAGTTCCTTTATTTTGGAACTATTTTGTTTTGGTCTATGTCTTATTAAGAGATTATCTTTTCAGATGTTTGGTGATTGAAAGCCTTCTGCTCATATAATAGTGAAGTCCTCAAATATAATTTGAAGCTCTGTCTTTGTTCCTGGTGGGCTTTTCTTTAGGATAACCCGGCTAGTGTGTTTCTAATTGGAGGATCCCCATTTGTTGGTATCTAAAGACCGTCTCCACAGGGAGGGGCCTCTACAGCTCCCACATGGGAGGTGTAAATCTGTTTGCTAACAGTCTTGCAGCTTAGTAGGTTAGAGTGCTCATGTCTCACTCTAAAGTCAGCTTTCATTTAATAGGTCTACATTTTCAATATATTAGTCTCATTTTCTCACCTTCACCTGGGCCGCAAGTTTCAGAGCCATAGATTTTACCTCTTTTAAGAATAACCTCTAGGCTTGGCGCCTGTGGCTCAAGTGGCTAAGGCACCAGCCACATACACCTAAGGTGGCAGGTTCGAATCCAGCCCGGGCCCGCCAAACAACAATGATGGCTGCAACCAAAAAATAGCTGGGCGTTGTGGTGGGCGCCTGTGGTCCCAGCTACTTGGGAGGCTGAGGCAGGAGACAAGCTTGAGCCCAACAGTTGGAGGTTGCTATGAGCTGTGATGCCACAGCACTCTACCCAGGGTGACAGCTTGAGGCTCTGTCTCTTAAAAAAAAAAGATAACCTCTAGCTCAGGTCTGTCTACCTGGTGGGCCTGCAGGGTGAATGCAGATTATTTGAGGACTGTTGCTTATCTGTGGTGTTGGCTATTGTGAAAGTATGCATGGACTTTTTCTTCTCCTCATCCGTTCTGCTCATCCGCTGTCATTAATATTTGTGTACTTAATGTGTGGCCCAAGACAACTTTTTTTTTTTTTTTTGAGACAGAGTCTCAAGCTGTCGCCCTGGGTAGAGTGCCGTGGCGTTATAGCTCACAGCAACCTCTAACTCGGGCTCAAGCCATCCTCTTGCCTCAGTTTTTCTATTTTTAGTAGAGATAGGGTCTTGCTTTTACTCAGGCTGGTCTCAAACTTGTGAGCTCAAGCAATTCACCTGCTTTGGCCTCCCAGAGTGCTGGGGTTACAGGCGTGAGCCATCACACCTAGCCCCAAGACAACTCTTACTCTTACAATGTGTGGTAGAAAAAAAAAAAGGCCTTTTGCCACTGTGTGTGTGTGTAGAAGAGACAACAGAAAGTGAATGAGAGAAAGAGAACAAGAATGTGTGTATATGTACATTTTGGGAGAACATGAGGGGCTTTTTAACTTCACTTTGTATAGACTTTTGATCAGTCCTCCTTTATTGAATTCCACTTGTACCCCGAGTCCTTGTCCCTCCAAGTCAGGAGCCTTTCTATATTGTACTAAATCAGCCTGCTTTTGGGCTATCCCCTCTTCTGACATAGATTTCAGCTTTCTCTGAACTGCTGAGTCTTGTGTAGTTCTTTTCACTTTTTACTTGTATAATTATCTTTTGCCTCATCTTCTATTCCCTTTTTTCCTTATGAGTTCATGTCACCTTTCCTCCTAGACCATGTTACTCTTTACATCTGCTTTCATCTAACTCTTTTTTTAATCACCAAAGTTCTTGAAACAATTTTGCATTCATTGATTCCATGTTCTAATATATTCCTTCTAACCTTTTTAAGACTGTCTGCTATGTACTCTGTTTCTTTACTACTAACTCACTAGCAGCCAAATCGCCAAATCTAAATTTTGTCTTAAATCCATTTTTTACTTGTCGGTATCATCTGATTCTGTTATATTCTTTAATGTATATACATAAAAAAGGATTAGTTTTCCTTCTGGTAGGAAGTATGCTAATGAAGTCATGAGAAGCTTTAGTTTTGCAGAGAAATCCAGTGATTACTGTGTGATAGTATTTTGTGTTATTTACCCAAACACTTTGGGTAATTTGGATTTTTTCACATATTTGGGGCCATTTCTTTTGTGAATTGCATGCTCAGTCGTTTTTGTGTTTGTTTGTTTATTTATTCAGCCTATTTTTCTTATTTACTTTTAGGAGCTCTTTGTATATTAAGGTTATTAATCCTTTGCTGCATATTTTATACGAATTTCTTTCTAATTATTTTTTAGTTTTGTTTGTGTTATATTTTGATTTGTGAAAGGTTTTAAACTTTATGTAATCATCCTTTATAATGATCTTTAGTTTTTGTATCTTGTTCAGAAAATGTTTTCTTTCTTATATATATAGTCAATATTGATTGTGCAGAATCTGATGTGTTCTAGATTAATGGTATTTCTTTCTTTTTTCTTTTTTTTTGAGATAGAGTTTTACTATGTCACCTTTGGTATTGTGCTGTGGCATAACAGCTCACAGCAACCTCAAACTCTTGGGCTTAAGTGATTCTCTTGCCTTAGCCGCCCACTACTAGTGCCCGCCACAACGCCAGGCTATTTTTTGGTTGCAGTTGTCATAGTTGTTTAGCAGGCTTAGACCAGGCTCGAACCCGTCAGCTTTGGTATATGTTGCTGGCACCCTACTCATTGAGCTACAGGCGCCAAGTCAGATTAATGGTATTTCTAAGTGTTACTTATCTGAACTAAAAACAGCACAATGATTTAAAAAATAAATTTTAATGCAAGTAAATTATGACATGTTATGTGAAGTATAAGGTATGGTAAGAAACAAGCAAATGTATCAGATATGTGTGTCTCAGAAAATCTTTTATTTGATATAAATATATCATATAAAGAAGTAGTTGAGAAATGTTTAAGTGTTTGTTATTTTACACTACACCAATTTTGAAAGTTGTTTGGCAACAGGAACCATGTCTGTCTTTTTCCTTTTAATGTAAGTAGCAGTACAGTGCCTTCTTCATATCTTCTTACACATATATAAGTATGGTAAGACAAGTTGCATTTTTTTCTTTCATTTCCAGCTTTTACAAGAAGCTGAATTATGGAAAGAACAAGTGAGTGAACTTAATAAACAAAGAGTAACATTTGAAGACTCCAAAGTACACGCGGAACAAATTCTAAATGATAAAGAAAATCACATCAAGGTAAATGGCTGTGCCGGTTTTAGTGACTGAGTGGATAGAATTTTATACTAACTCTGCAATTTGAAAACTTTTGTTTTTAACAGTTTTTATTTTCATAATATATTTGGCCAGATTTTCAAATGCTTCTTGAAAACTTACAGATTTGTAGCACATATATCAACATTGTGTATGCCCCTTTTTCTTCTCTGTATTTTAGCCTAGGTATTTAACAAAGAAAAATGATAATCATTTTTACCTTTTCTCTTTAGGTTGCAATCTGCTTTTTTTTTTTTTTTTTTGAGACAGAGCCTCAAGCTGTCGCCCTGGGTAGAGTGCCCTGGCATCATAGCTCACAGCAACTTCCAACTCCTGGGCTTAAGTGCTTCTCTTACCTCAGCCTCCCACGTAGCTGGGACTACAGGTGCCCTCCACAATGCTTGGCTATTTTTTGGTTGTAGTTGTCATTGTTGTTTGGCGTGGTGGGCCCAGGCTGAATTCGAACCCGCCAGCTCTGGTGTGTGTGGCTGGCACTTCGCCTCTTGACCTACAGGTGCTGAGCCTGCAATCTGCTTTTGTTGGTAAGAAGAGTTTGGAAAGAGCTTGAGAAATTGGAGCGAGAGCTAAAGTTATATGTACTTACTAAATATCTTTTTTTTTTTTTAAATTTTAGGTTTTTATTATTGTTTTTAGTGATAGTGTCTCACTTTGTCATTTAGGCCAGAGTGCAGTGACATGATTATAACTCACCTGCAGCCGTCAGTTCCTGCGTGCAAGTGATCCTCCTGCCCTAGTCTCCCAAGTAGCTGCAACTACAGACATGCATCACTGTGCCTGACTGTTTTTTTTTTTTTTTTGAGACAGAGCCTCAAGCTATCCCCTGGGTAGAGTGCCATGGCATCACAGCTCATAGCAACCTCCAACTCCTGGGCTCAAGCGAGTCTCCTGCCTCTGCCTCCCAAGTAGCTGGGACCACAGGCGCCCGCCACAACGCCTGGCCATTTTTTGGTTGCAGCC